>FIZR01025384.1:14308-66209 GCA_900060175.1 Ferrisia virgata | reverse complement strand
TAAAATAACAATACAAAAAAAAAATTACATAGCGGCCTTACGGGCCTTTTTTTTGAGCAAGATCTTTAATTATGTCGTTCATTTTTTTTGCGAGTTCGCGGGGCCCTTGAAAACAGCTGGGGCCCGGGGTATCTTGCCCCTTTTGCCTCCCTCTTTCGCCGGGCCTGACCAACACTTATTCTGTGTATTTTTGGAGTTTTTCTCCTGGATATACACTTGAATGTATTTTAACATGTGTGAGAGTGAGAGGTCTCAGGTCTAAGAGGATTAAACAATTTTTGACCAGTAGTACAAGAATGAAAATATTGTGGAGTAAAAATAAAACATATTGAAGCAGGTTTTTTGCAGATCAGCTAAATCAAATTAAAATCACGAGGAATATCTTTACAACAGGTACTTTGGTAATAATACATAACATTAGAAAAGATCAAAAGAAGGGTGAAAATTGCTAATTGTAACATATGCCATCAATGATCAAATTTTAATTTTTAATATTAATTTTTGTAAGAGAAAAAGAGAAGATTGGTAATATAAATACAGATAGTAATGGGTAACAGAGATAAGGTGACAAGGCCTGACAGGGCCCCATAATGCCATAACCAATTCAAAAATTGAAACAGGCTTGAATGGAAATAAGGTGCTCAGATAAAGGTACTTCAAGAATTCAAAATTTAAATAGATCGACGGATTAATGGAATGATTCGAATTTCGGAAATAAAAAAAGGAAAAAATCAAATTCAGGATTCTAAATTTTCAATTCCTGATCATGAGCGGCGACTAGTCCATTGAACCTAAAGAATGTCAAAGTGACAAACAAACTAAATTATTATTAATAAAAAAATTTTACTTTAAATCCCTAAAAATGATTAAAATCACAATCTATACTCATTCACGACAAGTTGCCAATTTTTGCGAAAATTTTTCGCAACAGGGCCGTCTTGTATCTAAAATTTTGCCAACACATAGCACACTATTCATTGACAATCGCTGGTGCATGGATTTACTTTGCTAAACATTCGCGACTCGTTTATTATTCTGCGAGGGGCACTACAATAATGCACGTGCTCTCGTATCAATTTCTATCCGTATGGTTTATGGTATGTCTCAAGGTGATAAGGAAGTACCGCACTTACCTGCGACCAAGTAGCCGATACTGTTGATCGGTTTGCGCGAAAAAAAAAAAAGTACCATCGATAATAGCGAACCATTGACGATGCTGCGATGGTTGATTCGCGCAATTAGCCAGCTGCAGTTTTCTTCTACTAACGGATGAACTTATTGCATGGAATTGAAAACCGAGACGAAGTATCTCGATGACTTTATGATGGATGGTTTTGTCCGACGACGACCTCCGACGCGATGGCCACAGATTCTTGTTGAACCGCGACCGAAGAGTAATGATGATATAAAAATGTCGATATTATAAATTGTAATGTATGCTTAACAAATCATCGATTGATCTTTATGCTTGTGCGACTCCTCCCCCAAGGGTAAACTTTTCTTACAATTTATATTGGAAAATTTCCTATTGAAGATCGATCGAGTTTTGGAAGGTTGAAAATGGGGTTTAAAAAGTGTTTTAAATGCTAAAAACTTTGGGTTATGAAAAAATCTTCCAAGATTTTTATTGTTTTTTCAGTTATAAAAAGGCATTTTTTCCCCACCCTATCTTTGTTTCTATAGGTCTCCATTCTTATGAGTGATGCTCTTCATCAACCTTTGCACCATTAAAGTGATAGATTAGGCAATTATAGATTTAAAAAATAGTTTTTATCAAGTTTTTATAGCTAATTCAAAAATGTTTTCTTTGTTTTACACCTGTAGCGTGAAAATTTACCTCTTCTGAAGATTTCCTTAAATTTTTATCATTTTAGCTGTCTATCAACCAACGATGGAGAAGAGAGGGGGTGGGAATACCAAAAAAACTCAGTTTTGGAGCCCTAGAGGATCATTAAGACAAACAATTCTTGACCATGTCAGATATTTATTTACATTTTTTCCCCCGAACATTAAAATCATTTATTCTTCTCGATACTGAGCAAAATCCCTCCAATTCGGTCAATCGACTCAGTTGGGCTGCGGATTAGATATATCTGAGTGGAGATGACCTTGGGTCAAAATTTAGTTTTGCCCCAATTTGAGGGATGGGGTGCTGAGGGGTCAAAAACGCAAAAATGGTCCCTTTTTAAACCAAACGATAGAGAATCAAAAGTTGCATAGCATATCCAAAAATCAACCTCCTAAGTCAATTACGAGGGGAGATATTGTGGTCTTCTCCCTTTTTGAGCTTGAAAAATGGCTGTTCCTTCCCTACCGCCCCACCAAATAGAGTTAGGAAGTTGAGATTTGCTATGTACATTTAGTTGGGGTCGTAGATGTGCCTTTTGAAGGTTTCCACAATGTAGCTACATTGTAACCCCCCCTCATAGCACCAAAAAAGTGGGTTTTTGATAGGGTTTTTCTCATTTTTGGAGTTTTTTGAGTTTGTTCCTCACATAACTCGCCTCCAAATTGAGCTGGGAACTTGAAATTGGGTGTGTACATTTAGTGGGGGTCTGGACTTTTCAACCCAATTTCACCCTCTCACAGCCCCAAACATGTGGTTTTTTGGTTATTTTTTCTTATTTTTTGAGTTTGTTCCTCCCATAATTATCCGCCAAATTGAGCTAGGAGCTTAAAATTAGGTATGTACATTCAATTGTATCTTTCGGGGGGTTTCGACTTTTTAGCCCCGTTGAACTATTCCTATCCGCAATGCTGATTAAAAAAAAGATTAAAAAAAAACCATCGCGAAGGGATGTTTTTTTTTTTTTTTTTTTTGGATTGCGAAGTGAAATTGTGAACAATGTTTTACCTTATTTTTGAAATTCCTTTCTGGTTTTTCGCATTTTTTGAGATGGAAAAAAAACGTAGAAATTAAAGTAAAATCTGATAAAAGCGTGAGAAATGATGATGAAATCGTTTAGAAAACTTCAAAAATTGGTAAAACCATTCAACATATCGTTTCACAAAAAACTTTGAAATTATGAAAAAATTGTTTAAAAAGGTCAATCTACGACTCGAAAAATGTGTAAAAAACGAAGAAAAACCTTGAAAAATCGGTTAAAATTGTTCAAAACCTAATTTCTGCTTTTGAAAAAACCTAAAAAAATAATAAAAAAAACTTTTAAAGTGTATAAAATATTTGAAAATGTGTTTTTATACGGCAAAAAACTTCAAAAATGAAGAAAAAAGTGTGTAAAATGTATTAAATGATGGAAAAATTGTTCAAAATGTCAATTTACACCACAAAAGATGTAAAAAATTTGAGAAAAAATCTAAAAAATGTGTAAAATGATGGAAAAAATTGGAAAAAATAAAAAAAAATGGTATAAAATTGTTCTACATGTTATTTTATTCCCCAAAAAACGTGAAAAATCGAAGAAAAGAAATCGTATAAAAGTGTAAAGTGGTGAAAAAAACGTTTAAAATGACCTTTCACCCCCAAAAAGTCTGAAAATCTGAAAAAAAGCTTCAGAAATAGTGTACAATGATTCAAAATGTTTGTTTATTCTCCTAAAAATGTGAAAAATCGAATAAAAAGGAAGGTGTAAAATGATGAAAAAATCGTTCCAAATGTCAGTTTACACCTATAAATTGTCAAAAAGTTGAGAAATACATCTAAAAATATATAAAATGATGAAAAAAATCATTCAAAATGTTATTTTACCACCAAAAAAACCTGAAAAACGGAAAAAAATTAAAAAAATTATGTAATATACATTAAAAAAATGCGAAAAATAGAAAAAAGATTCAAAAAATCTGTAAAACGATACAAAAATTGTTAAAAATATCAATTTAAAACCCAAAAAAAGTAAAAAAGCAAACCAATTTTAAACTTTGCGTCAAATTGTTCAAAATAGTTTTTTCACATGTGTTTTTGTAGCTTTTTTTCTTAATTTTTGACTTTTTATGAAGTGCAAACTGACATTTTGAACTTTATTTTTCGTCATTTCGAATATTTTTAAATGTTTTTTCCTAATTTTTGACGTTTTTTTAAAGTGTAAATTGAAATTCTAAATAATTTTTTCATCTTTGTAACGTTTTTCAGGTATATTTTTCCATTTTTCAGGTGTTTTGTAGTGTAAAATGACATTTTGAACAATTTTACATAATTTTCAAAGTTTTTCTTCGGTTTTCACGGTTTTTATAGTGTAAATTTACATTTTCAACGACTTTTCCATTATTTTGAACGTTTTTTGAAGTTTTCTTCTCAATTTTGTCATGTTTTTTAAGGTGTAAAAATTTTTTTTGCGATTTTCCAGTCGTAAATCGACATTTTGAACGGTTTTTTCATCATTTTACAAGTTTTTAAAGTTTTTTTTCAGTTTTGAATATTTTTTGAGCCGTAGAATGGTATATGTTGAATGATTTTACACAGTTTTTATTTTTATGAACAATTTTTTCGTTACTTGATATGTTTTTGTAGTGCTTTTGAGTTGCAATATGTCGTTTAAAATAATTGTTTCATCATTTCACTTACTCGTTTTTTTTTCCGATTTTACAATTTACAAAGCCTTAAATAAATTACAATTTTTATTTATTTATTTTTTTTTTTTGATAAAAAAGTACACAAATTTTGAAATTGTTGAAATCATTGCATTTTTTTTTTTAATGATGAAACTGATTTAAATATTGTTAAAATTTTCAAAAAGTACTTTTTTCCCACAAAAATGACAATAAAAATCCTAGAAATGTGAAAAATATTATTTACTTTTATAATAACTTTTCAAAGTACCATAAAAGTAGATAGAGAGGAATGATTTTTAAAAAGTTATCAAAATTCTGTCAAAATTATTCAATTAATTTGAAGGCAATTAGCTTTTTAAATATATGCTATATTTTATCTAATTTTTACGATATCTCGCATCTTTTAGTCTCATTTTAGAAAACAATTTTTATACCTTTTCAAAGGTAAATAAAAAATGTTATATTAACCGTCTGCAACTTTGTAAATCACTGTCTGTGTACTTGTTGACATGCGACTGGAGTTTAGTAGAGATGTATTCGTATCCCAGCATGAGCCGAATTAAAAATAACTCTATGGTGGATGGTGTACCTCTGTCTGTACTTTATCGGTCGGTTCCTCAGTCCAAGTTTAGAATTTACAATCCAGATCGTGCAAACGTGTTGCTACAACATTGCATAATGTTCACGTTGCCGGTTAAGTTGACTGCGACTTCTCACGACGATATAATTAGAGTATTGTTTTTAGACGTTGCTGGTCGTCGTCTTGGTCTTTTGAGAGAGGCGAAATACGCTAAAACAGAATAGTCGTCTGGAGTGGTATCCGGCTAAGTATTGCCACCATCTGCGTTAAATAGTCTGGAACTAGGTAGACAAGACGGTTTCAACGGTGTCAAAGGAAGTTCAACAAATGGCATCCTTTGAACGTTGAAACTATTTTGTTACGAGATGAAAGAGTCGTAGTAGACTGTATAAGCGGTTGCAGGTATGATTGATTTTTGTTTTGTCTAATTAACAAAATTTTATTGTAAGGCTTCTTTCTCACGACCTTCATTTATTGAAAAGAATATGGTAGACCCACGTTTTGAAAATTTTAGTACGTCATTAAATCTGATGATATCGAAAATCTATATTCGAATTTTTTTTTTTTTTTTTTAAATACATTAAAGTGTTGTAGTTAGCTTTGGCATACAAAAGATATGGCGGTATTGATTTGGTAAAAAACAAACACTCGATAAGTTTCGTCTTTCGTTGTAAATTCAAGTGTAAAAAACCTGTCATAAAATTGCTTTTCAACTCTTAGATGACCGACAAGTACACACATACACTTACAGCACCATTAATCTTGTACCGAATTTGGAAACGATATACACTACAATATGAGAGAGAGAGAGAGGGACAGAGAGGAAAGAGAGGGTGGAATATTATGTGCTTGTATATGCGAAGGAATACGATTAAGAATGAATCAGTCATACATAGTAGAAGGTCAGCACATTTTTATAAGAAGTTAATGACGCAAGCGAAGACATATATGGCATGGTAGCAGTTTCCATTATGAGATTAATATTTTGTTTTCGAAGCTGCTCGATCTCGTTTACCATCGTACTACCTAAACCTATGCCCTTTACGTCGCGTCTACTTCTAATGCATTGAAAAAAAATCTTTGTTGAGATTTTTTTACCATCTAAGCGCCGTGTATTATATAATGGCAAATGTACCATTGTGCAGACATGGTCATTGTTTCGAGTACTTGAAAGAGTAAGACTATAGGCTTTTCATTAAGTCTGGGCCTGGATTTACAGGATTGAGAAATGCGCCCAAGAGAACGTACTACTAAATAATAATAAGAATAAGCTTACGTATATATGTATGGGTAAAGTTGAGAATTTGTCTAAATTGTTACACCTGTAATTGGCTAGATATTATGAATGGGAATAAATTGAGATAACGTGTCACAATCGGCTGGAAATTAAAAACACGATGAGAGGTGAAGGGAGAATATCATGATTTGCAGTAATCCCTAGTCAATTAAATTGAATTCATCGTATGAAGTCGTGATTCAAATCTACCAACTTCACCTTTCACGATGTTGCAATATATGTACTTTTTAGTGGTGTTGGTAACACTGATTTTGATTCATCCAGTCTTGCTCAAATTAATTGCTGCAGGTTTTAGTAACTGAATGTTTCTATTGGAGAGGGCGGGAGTGCAAATTTCATTGATAAGACAAGTTCAAATTTTGTGGTAGCAAAACCTGAAACATAGAAACATTTTCTAGCCAAAGAGATCAATGTTTTCAATTTTTCTGAAAACCTTAATGTTTTGTTTTGTCTGAAGATTACTCCTTTGAAAAACTGGAATAATGCGAGGAGTACAATCGCCAACTCCCACTGGTCTCTGCTTTTTCACAAAAAGAAATTTACCTAAATGTCTTTTCAAAATTGATCTCTCGTTTGTAAACGTTAATAGACTCAAATAACCTATAATGAATCAGTCATTCAGCAAAGATGCATAATGAAAAAATATTCCAATGCCACCAATTTACCTCATTTATATGAAAATAAATATTATCAGATCTGGCTCCAGAGCCAGATATTACATTTTTAAGAATTTCAATGTAGAGCTTCGGCTCTGGGAGTATGATATAACATTTTTTATGACTCTGCTGTGGAGACCCAAGATTAGGGTTCAAGTAATGTGTGACTGAAATTACCCATCAAAGTTTAAAGAAAGTCAAGTTTTGTCTTTACAGCTGGACCACTACTATTGAGCTCCGACTCTGGAGCCAAGCACATTTTATTCTGAATATGAGACTCAGACTACGGAGCCAAGCTTCTTGTCTATATATTCAATTCTGGCTCCAGATTTGAGCTTTCTACATTCAAAATGTTGAGCTCCAGTCTGTATATTGAATTTCAAAAACCAGGCTCTTTTTATTCTGAATATTATGCTCCGGCCACAGAGCCTAGCTGCTTCCTGTCTATGTATTGGACCATGGCTTTAGTTTTGGGCTCCCTTCATTTAAAATGTTGGGCTCAGACTCCAGAGTTTAGGGTTCTTCCAGTTTGTATTGGGCTCCGGAACCAGGCTCCTTTTATTCTGAATATTATGCTCCGACCACAGAGCCTAGCTGCTTCCTGTCTATGTATTGGACTGTGGCTTTAGTTTTGGGCTCCCTTCATTTAAAATGTTCAGCTCAGACTCCAGAGTTAGGCTTCTTCCAGTTTGTATTGGGCTCCGGAACCAGGCTCCTTCTATTCTGAATATCAGGTCCCGACCATGAAGCCAGCTCTTTCCTGTACATGTATTGGGCGTGGGCTCTTGGAGTTGCGTTCCCACTATTTAAAATGTTGAGCTCAGTCTATAGAGCTGGACTCTTTTTAATCTGAATATTGGGCACCAGCTCTAGAGTTAGGCGTCTTCCAGTTTGTATTGAGCTCCGGAACCAGGCTCCTTTTATTCTGAATATCAGGTTCCGACCATGAAGCCCAGCTCTTTCCTGTCCATGTATTGGGCGTGGGCTCTTAGAGTTGCGCTCCCACTATTTAAAATGTTGATCTCAATCTATAGAGCTGGACTCTTCATTCTGAATATTGGGCACCAGCTCTAGAGTTAGGCTTCTTCCAGTTTGTATTGGGCTCTGGAACCGGGCTTCTTTTATTTTGAATATTCGGCTCCACCATCTCCTTGCTTTTCTTGTATTGGACTCTGGCCCTATAGTTGAGCTCCTTTCATTCAAAATATAGAGCTTAGATTTCAGAGTTGGGTTCTTTTTAGTTTTAATGTAGAGCTCCAACTCTGGAGCTAGGCTATGTCGAGTTCCAGAGCCAAGCATCTTTTATTCTGAATATCTCAACCGCAGAGTTCAGCTTTTTCCTGTCTATATATTGAACCATGGTATCACAGTTGGGCTCCCTTCATTCCAAATGTTGGGCTCAGGTTCTAGAGCTGGGCTCTTTTCATTCTGAACATTGGACACTGGCCCTAGAGCTATAGAATCCTTCCAGTTTGTATACTGGGCTGCGGAATTAAGATTCCTTTTATTCTGAATATTAGACTCCGACTACAGAGCCTGGCTCTTTCTTGTCCATGTTTTTGGGCTCTGGCTCTAGAATTGGACTCGCTTCATTCAAAATATTGAGCTAGGACTCCAGAACCGAGCTCTTTTCATTATGAATATTAGACGAAGACATTTAGAGTTCAGCTCCTTCCAGTTTGTACATTGGGTTCTAATTCTGGAATCAAACTCAATTTTTCCAGAGACATTTTTCAATAGAAATACTTTCATATGATTTTGTTTGAGAGCGATTCAGTTTTCTCCTAACCTATTATTAGCTTGAAACGTGATTCAGAATTGAATTGAATTTCGGTTGTAGTTTCAAGGCTTCAGAACTCCAGGCTTCCAGCCCCAGCCAGACAACCGGGTGTAAAAGGACTCTGGTTTTGTTTCCAAAACTATTAGCATAGTATTCTGACTCCAGAACCACGCTCCTTTTTATTTCAAACTTTAAGCAGATAAGTTCTCTATATTTTCAATGTTGGGCTCGAGCAGTGTCATTTCCTATAGCACTTTAGCTCTAACTGTGCAACTGTGTATGAAATTTTGAAAGACTCCGACTCCCAAACTGAGGATGATATTTTTAAGAGCTTCAACACTAGCTCCGAATCTCATCATAATTTTGAGGTACTCCGGTTCTGGTACCAGGCCCCTTCCATTATAAATAATATTAGGCTCCAGCATAAAAGTCAAGCTCCTCTCATTTCAAGTATTAAGCTCAAGCTCCAGCTCTAAAGTTAAACTCTTTCAATTCCAAACTTCAGGCTCCAGCTGTGGCACCAGACTCTTTATTATATTTTAAATATTTAGTTCCAACTTCGCAGTGGCTCTGATGCATTGTGGTAGTATTTTACCCCCGCTCTATCACTTACCTTTATTGCATTTATTCCTTTTATAATTTTGACAAGGTGAAGTACAAAATCAGTCACGAATCATAAATAAGATTCGGGGAGGATCCATGAATAGATTTTTAGTGACTAAATTCTTTGATTAACCTGATTCTCTATGTCAAATTGTCAATGAAAACTAGGCTATTACAGTCTATCGATTAACGGCGGATTGGGGGGGGGGGGTGGAAGACTATTAAGACAATTTTTAGCCGATTAACGGCGGATTGGGGGGGGGGCGTAGAAGACTATTAAGACAATTTTTAGCCATGTCAGATATTTATATTTATTTTTATTCTTTTCCCTCGAACATTAAAATTATTTACTCCGCTTGATAGCGACCAAAATCGCTCCAATTCAGTCAATAAGTGGGGATGAACTTGGGTCAACATTCAGTTATGCCTCAATTTGGGGGACGGGGTTCCGAGGGCTTGCTCCTCTTTAAACCAATTGATAAAGAATCAAAAGTTGTGTAACATCCAAAAATCAACCCCCTAAGTCAATTAGGAGGGAAGATGCGCAGGTTTCCCCTTTTTTGTGACTGGAAAAGGGCTGTTCCTCCCCTATCGCCCTATAAAATTGAGCTATTCAGTTGTGGCCTTAGATGTGCGCTTTGGGGGTTCCGACTTTCCAGCTCCATTACACCCCCTCACAGTTTCAAAAAAAGTGTTTTTTAATCGGATTATCTTATTTTTTGAGTTTATTGAGTTTGTTTCTCACATAACTCCTCTCCAAAATGAGCTAGGAAGTTGAAATTAGGTACGTACATTTAGCAGAGACCCTAGATGTACTTTTTGGGGGACTTCGACTTTTCAGCCCCATTTCACCTCCTCACAGCCGTAAAAAAGTGGTTTTTTGATGGTTTTTTTCAATTTTTAGAATTTGTTTCTCGCATAACCCCCCTTCAAACTGAGCTAGGAATTTGAAATTAGGTACGTACATTGAATTTGGGGTCCTGAATGTAAAACTAAAATTGTTCGTATTAAAAATATGGGGTTGGCATGTTGACAACTTATTTCCATGCATTCCCGGGCTCAGAATCAATCGAAACGAGACTCATCTTACCGGAAATGAGAACGATTCATTCATTCAATAGTCATCTGAAGTTCACAATGGTTCCATGATTTGAAATTTGAACATCGTCGAATGTTTACAGACATTTTTATGCCTTCAAATAAAGCTTCGTTTATTTTAAATTCTGTCCAAAACTTGAAAATTTACCAAAAAATTTTCTAAATTTATCTCATGAAAAAAATCAACGATCTTCCATCCAGTTCTCTCTCTACGTAAATGGCAAGCCAAAGAGTGTAGAACACTTTTACGATTTACATATGCATTAGAATTCGTGACTTTGTCAAATAAAAAAACGTATCATTAAATTCAAGTTTTTAACCACCATCGAATTGTCAGCTGAAAATTTTCATTTTGACGTCACTAATTAATTTCTGGCCCAGAATTAACGTCGTGCAATTTCAATTCAACGATTATCATCCTTACTCGAAGGTAAATATAATTAATTTCTCGGAATCTATAAACCAATCAAGTAAGCACTCGGTTATCGAAAATTTTCACATATCTACCTCCTCATGCTCGAACCAATTGTGCTAAATTTTGCCATACATTATTCAACTCTTTAGAATCACTCGCACTCCAAAAGCTTAAATTGTATCGACGTTCGATATCGTGTAACGTATTGTGCGACGCAAAATTTACCCATAAACATTTCAAAGCTGAATAAATAAAATGTAATTAGTTGACAGGTGTAAACGGAGTGGCTTATGTTGGCGGCATTGTACAGTACATCGACAAACGACCAAACCATTCATGTTCATTGATGCGCATGTGTAAGCCCAGCACCGAAAAAATATCGTACGTTCGTGTACGTGATAAGAATTAAACCATCGAGTCGTTTCGTTCGCGGTATCGTTATTTTAAAATTTACCATCGTAATTAGCAAATTTAAGCGTAAACAGGAATAATGGCGTAACTAATACATTACGCGAGTTTTTTTTTCCTTTAAAAAATTTTTTCGGAAAATAAATACGTAAATACGGTGTAGATACGCTCGAAGCGACCTTGAAAACAGGTTTAAAATTATTACACCTCTCTTTACAGCACACACAGTACATATTGGAAGAAAATTCTCGCCAGATGAATCGTCCGGTCGATCGGTCTTCGGTCTTCGGTTTTTCGAATATTGGCAAGAATATGAAGCCACGAAAAAACATGAAAATGTCGACGTCGAGCTGCAGATTCGGTTGCGCAGAAAAAATATAATTCTACCAAGCTTGCCCTACATAAAAGTTTCGCCCGCGTAAGTTTTCGTGCACCTAATTACTATTCAACTTGGCATATTATAATAGTAATGTGCCCACTTGAAGAGCAGTTTTTTTCTTCTTCTTCTTCTTCTTCTTCTTCAATGGGTCAATCACCTTTATTTGATCGCTGCGCTCGTAAGCGTTTTGCCCACGCTCGTATATTTGCGTTTTGCATTACTCTAGGCGGCGCGAAGTAATAAATTTCCACGCCGCTACATATTGCTTCATCGAGTCGCTGCTAACGAAATGCATTTAATACTACAGGACAACGTTGTTGAAGATGCTGCGACAATCTGCCCTCGATGGTGATGGTGATGATTTCTCGACTATATACGTCCAGGTACCAAAGTAAACATCAATTAGAAGTGATGCTGGTTATAGTCGAGTATACGAGAGTGTGCAATTTTCCGCATCCTAAACAAACGAGAAGACGATGACGAAGAACAACCGCCGCGCACAACGGTCGAGCCTTCGAACCCGTTAATTACACACTGTTTAGCATCAATGCCTCTCTTAACGGATTTGTAACCGTGTAATCGTTCGAGACGCTTCAAACAAAGAGAATAAAAAAAATTAGTATTTTAAAGAGCACTACTACGATGACGACGACGACGAAGACGAAGACGATGTGCGTCGCGTTGAGTCTTTTGAGAAACAATAGACCGCAGTTTTATTGCGATTTTAACGCGCGCCCGAGCAATTACTTAAGAAAATAAAACGTTTCGATGGACGATTCTGTATATACCTCGAACGTGTACTTAGTACTTAACTTACCTAGACAATATTCTCTATGGTAAAATTCTCACCCTACTTCGCGTATTCGTATGGTACAATCTGCATGTAATCTGTTTACATTGTATGCTCGCGCAGCGGTTAAAAGTGCAATTAAAAACAGAATATAACAGTATAAGCGGAGGCAAGCGATCGGTGAATTATAAACAGAGCGTAACGTCGAATTATGGACTACGGTTTGGGCTACCGCAAACCATCTATTGAATTTCGAACCACTGATGAGACGATAAGCGGAGACGGAGAGTAGCCCAGCTCGAGACAATATAATCAACGATGCCGAAGACAATGTACTCCGCACAGCCAAGCCAGTTAGTTACTAGATTCTAGACGAAATAAAATGAAATTATTGTTCTTTTGTACGTAGCTACAACATCGACAGTCTTGTCTTCTTATCGGTATATCTGGTGCAAGGTGAACGTCTTCCAAGTACCATCTTATATATAGATATATATTAATTTCACGCTTCTTCGTGTACGATACCTGAAAAAATATATATCGATGAAAGTTATACCCATTACACATTGTATTATACTATCACAACTGCCAAGTACTAAAGGCACTTGCGGTATCGCGATATAGCGCCGGATACGCTCCTCAATATAAAGTACCTGTGTATATATATATATATGTACATGTATAGAGAGAGAAAGAAATGGTTACATCTGCGATAACATAATACTGATGGCCGCCATCAAACGGCATATAGGTATTGTTTTTGTTGACGAAACAGCGACAGAAAAAGTAATCACGATTGTTGCAGTTTTCCGTTCATCGTTAACTATTTATCAGAAAGTAAAAGTACACAAAGTTGTTAGAAATCCGTACACTAGCTATATAGTCGTTGCTGTGAAAGTATTTTGTACCTTGATGCAGGTATACTTAGTTACTTATACATATGTGTGGTGGATTGCAAGTACGTTCGTTACCACGCCTTATCTATTTTTATCTACGGTCTTTTTTTCACGCATGAGTTAATTTTTTGAAAAAATTTTCGTCATTTGTTCGGTTAAAGGTACAATTTCATTTGAAACTAGGTTAAATTTGAACTGATTTAACGCAGGTGAACGAACTTGATAATTTACAACAACAGCTGCGATATATATAACACGTGTATAGTTCTTCTGCAATAGTGAAAAAAACGAAAGTTTGGCGCAGCTTTGGTTAACGTTGTCATTCTTCTACATTGGTACGAGTATGATAATCGTTAAATAATTACGCTAGCAATGTGTGTGTGTAAGTGTAGATGGCTTTCAGCATTAGCGTAGGATTATATTATTGGACCGGACTGAACGATTTAGAGCTACTCATTGTAGGTGTTGGTGAAAAAATTCTTGCTAACCTGAAACATGGTCGTAACGTACAAGTACAATGTAGATTTACGAAAGTTATACGCCGTAAAAACTTACAGCGTAGCATGTACACCTACTCGATAATAGAAGTTTTCTCGATACGATAATTCAATACCTGTATTGTTTTATTATACCTGCCTTTGTAACACAATGAGCAATAGGTTTACTTTTTTCTCGGCACAGCTTTACTGCTCTTCCATATACCTATGGCTGACTATATAATATATCCATATCGTTGTCGTGATTTCGAAGTATAATGAAGTATACATACATTATTATGGTAAATAAATTGCAATATTACGATATATACTAACAGAAAAAGAGGTTCTCGCCTCTCAAAACAAGTTCCATATTATGTTGACAGTTACTCGGATAAACACTCCATACGAACTGTATAATTATTTAAATAGGTTCTTCTTTCGTAATATCGTATTATCTGAAATTAGAATACAGTAAAAAATTCTTCATGAATAATGTATTAATAAAAAAAAATTCTGTAGGAATTTAATTATTAATTTCCATCTAATGCGAAAATGATATTAAACGGAAAATGGAATCAAACGGCTGAGGGGAGTGAAGAAACGTTGTCAACAAACCTGGTAATTGACAAGTAATTACCGTTGAAACTTCGATTTCATCACAACTTACAATTTTAACCGCTAGGAGAGCTATATTAGCGCGGAAAAACTTATGCGCTAAATCATAGTTGAACAAACTCGAACAGTTGAACTTTTTTTTATCACGCGAACATGTAAGTTCAGCAAAGTTGCTTATTTTTCGCACGATATTTCTTCGTCGTAGTTTGTAGTTGATTGTAATCGTTTAATAAATTTAGAGCGAATAAAATCTGCGATCTGTGCTGTGAATGTTGAATAGTTTAATGTCGTGACAATATTTACCTACTTATTTATTTTTTTTTTTTTAGTACGCAATCGTCGTCTTAATGGAAGCCCCAGATTGTGGTACTAATTTTACATCCTGTGCTTTTTGTGTATTTATACAGCATAGCTTTAGTCTCGTTTAAATTTACATTGCTAAAACAACGTATTTTTTCGTATGTTCGCAGTTGTAATGACAGTAATGGCACTTTCTGTATGTGAAATATACGAAAATACGAAACTAGCTAGAGAAATGGCAGTGATGGGGAATTACGAATCGTCTGGAGTCTATTACGAGGGCACTTTGCAGCAGATAAATCGACAATTGAACGCATCAGATCCGGCTACGAAACAAAAATGGATGACAGTAAGTGTGCTACTCTCTATCAAACGAAAATAATTAAATACGATGTAATCGATGTTGTTTTACCAGATTCAACAGCAAGTAGCTCAAGAATACGAGCAACTGAAATCGACAATGAATACATTACAGCTGTTTAAAGTTGATACACTAAATGATAGAGTTATCGGTAAGTATTGAATAACGAAGATGTTTATAAATGGAACGAATGTCACGAATAGATATTTTGTTCATCAGGTCCAGCTGCTCATTTGAAGAAAAGTTTGGCGTTTAATAATCAATTCTCTCCGCTGAATAATTTCGGTTCCCAAATGTTGAATGATCTTGACGTTTGGCCTTCTGTTGAAGACGATCCGGATGTTTGGTCTTCTCCTGTACCCGCTGGTCACAAGTAAATTTTTTCATTGTGTTCGAATTTAGGAGCGTATCGTTTAGAGTATGGATTAAAAACTGAACATTTTTTTTTTTTTTCAGAACTAATCCACAAATTAGACAGCTAAAGGGTGGCAAAAAATCCGTTGTAACTAAAAATACTAGCAAAAATCAAAAGACTAATGGTACTACGAATGGGAAACGGGATACGAGAATTATTAATAGAAGAACAGACGATAAGTTGAAAAATACTAGGAAGGACTCGGTTACTAGTAGTTCGAGCGTAAGTAATATTTTTGTTTTGAAATTTTACACTTTCGATTGTTTTTAATGAAACGAATTTCTATTCTTAATTTTGTAGGAAAAAATAGACAAAGAAAAGGATGAAAAAGAAAAAGAAAGTCCGATAGAAGAAAAACGTTTTGAACCGTCCGGTTACGATCAAGATTTAGTCGATATGTTAGGTAAATAATACGCAATTTATTTACCAGATAAAAATATTAAATTACCCACTCGTCAAGTATTAATCGATGATTCACGCAATTCGATAAAATTGAAAAATATCGACGCCGTAATTCTTTCTCCTTATTGAGGATCAAGTAGTTTGACAACAATACTATTTGTAAAGTCTAGAAGATTTGTTTATGTATAAAGCGTCGAGTTACTTTTTTGTTTCTCGAAAGAATTATTTAACCGAACGATACCATGGTGTACTTTTTATTTTAAAATCTCTTTTCTTCGAATAATGCATTGTTGCCAAATACTCGATTATGGCATCAAGGGCGATGATGTTAATGCCAATACTATTCGAAATCAATACGCCGTATTGTGTTTCACGTACATTACGAGTAATCGATTGAGATATGTTATTTTTTTTCCACAGAACGAGATATTGTGCAAAAAAATCCCAACGTTAGATGGGATGATATTGCTGATTTGCATGAAGCGAAACGTCTGCTAGAAGAAGCTGTTGTTTTACCGATGTGGATGCCAGATTTTTTCAGGGTATGTTTTTAAAGCGAATCGAATCGAAATTTTTTTCCCATTGTTTACTAATATAGGAAATATATTTATTTACGTAACTGTTTTTATGGCCAACAGAGGTCAATAGCCTTGCACTGCATTTGAAAATTGACACCGTAGTGTCTTGTCATTTCAGGGTATTCGTAGGCCTTGGAAAGGCGTCCTAATGGTTGGTCCTCCTGGTACCGGGAAGACTATGCTAGCCAAAGCTGTAGCCACCGAATGTGGTACTACTTTTTTCAACGTTTCGTCTTCTACATTAACATCCAAATATCGTGGCGAGTCAGAAAAACTAGTCAGATTACTGTTCGAAATGGTACTAAAAATAGTTTTAAATATGCCTTAAAATGTAAAATTTTTCATTACGTTTCTATTAAAAGTGTTGGTTTTTTTTGTAGGCGAGATTTTACGCGCCTTCTACTATATTTATCGACGAAATTGATTCGTTATGTTCGAGAAGAGGAAGCGAATCTGAACACGAGGCTTCGAGAAGAGTCAAGTCTGAATTGTTGGTACAAATGGATGGCTTAAATTATAGCGAAGATGCTAGTAAAGTAGTTATGGTATTGGCGGCTACTAATTTCCCCTGGGATATAGACGAAGCCTTGAGAAGACGATTAGAAAAAAGAATATATATTCCATTGCCGAATAGTACGTTCAAAATTTTTCATTTCAATCCCTCTTTAAAAGCCAATAATCGTTTTAATGGTTCATTTTATTGTATTAGGTGATGGTAGAGAAGCACTTTTAAAAATAAATCTTCGAGAAGTCAAAGTAGATTCGTCAGTTAGTCTTAAAGAAATCGCTACGAAATTAAACGGATATTCCGGTGCTGATATTACCAACGTTTGCAGGTATTTACATCTTTTCAACTCATTTTCAGCCCTTAACAAGAAACAGCGGTCTTTAATTTCATTTTATTTATTACAGAGACGCTGCAATGATGTCGATGAGACGTAAAATCGCTGGACTACGACCAGACCAAATAAAACAAATACCCAGAGAAGAATTAGACTTACCAGTATCAGCCCAAGACTTTCGCGAAGCGTTGGCTAAATGTAACAAAAGTGTCAGCAAAGAAGATTTAGACAAATACGAAAAATGGATGAACGAATTCGGATCGACCTGATTATAAATGTGGAAGAAAAGTCTGTAAGTTCATTGAATATGCGCTATCGACACTGCTATGCAGACTATCTTACCAGATGATGTTCCTGGCGATTCAGCATCTCCCTCCTCCCCACTATAACGAAGTTCCTGGGGATAAAAAGCGTATGATAAGATCGCCCTTGCCATCCCCGTTTATTATTTTTCCAATCCTTATGCCTTCATAAGACTGAATTTTATTGCCAAGTTATTTTTTTACGTATTATGTGTGTGTATGTGTAACTATGGAATAGTTTACATCGGCTGAATATTCTAGAGAAACGCTTAGAAAGTAGAAGTTATAATTATATCAAATTAATGCATTTTTTTCCTCGTTTTTGTTTCGTCGTCGTGTATCTTTGTAGTTGTACGTATTCGTTTTGTGATTTTTATTGTAATTACGAAAAAGATAATAATTTTACCCAGTGTTTTCTACTGTATATTGTATCAACGTTTTATTTTTCTATTAATTTTATTACCTATTAATAAGAGAAGGTTTAGAAAAAATTTCAACTTGTGTTCGTAACGAGTACGATTATCGTTTCCATCGAAATATTTTTTTTTTTTTTTAACCGCAGCTTGTTTTTTTAACACTCATGACCATTTTCCCAAGATGCATTTAAAAATTTTTATTTTAGCACTAGTGAAATGAAACGCGAGCCATTATTTTCAAAATTTAATTGGCTCATTAATCTTTCGTTGATTTTCTTCCAATTTTTTCGATTATTATTTCGTTAACGTTGGTAGTCATTGGATAACGTATAGTTTAAATTAGCATTAGGTATATTAATCTTCCCATTTCCATGATTAATAGGGAATTATTGCGAATATCGATGTAATTTCCCATTGACACGAAACGTCATTCCGTATTATTATAATGTTACTATCGCTGTATTTAGTGGAAAACTGGAAAACGTTTTAGAAAAAAGGTTGTGATAAATAGATGAAATTTATCGGCGTAAAACGATTCGTAATTATTTTTCCATATGCCAGTTCATATCCGGACTGTAATTAATTTTTTCTTTTAATAATTTCTTCTTAAACGTGCATGTCTTGTGTACACGAATTATCTAATTAATTAAGTGACGATTGTTCTATAAAGTTTAAAACTCGTGTATATGTATGAATTGTATTTTACGTTGTGTTGAAGTGGGATCTCAATAAAAATGTTGTTTTTAATCTCCATATTTCGAGAACTCATATCGGTTACTCCAATCTGTTGGTTTTTAATATTCTAATTTTATTCGTTAGAGTTTCTAGCATATGAGTTCTATGAAATTTATTTGTGTGGCAGACTTCGATACTTTCACTTTGCATAAATACTTGAGGACTGTGATTAGCCCTGAAGAGTTCTTTAAAGATTGAATTTCTAAGTTTCTGAAACTTCTGAATCATTAAATTAATTTTTAATATTGTTTTGCTAATACCGCGTGTTCAATTAAGTTTGATACCTCCATTGACCCCTTTAGCAAAATAAGAATTTTTCGTGTTAAAAATGTGAGGTTGGTAACTTGTTTCTATGTATTCTCATTTTCCAACACTTCCTATTGGTGTTTCATGAAACAAGTTGCCAATTTCACATTTTTAACACGAAAAATTCTCGTTTTGCGAAGGAGGGGAGACAGAATCAATGTAATACGCTGTATTCAAACCCCATCAGTCATCGTTGATTGAGCGCTCCTACCGAAATTTACTTTGAACTAAATTTTTCGAAATCTGTACTGTCTCGTATTTTATTTTTGAAGAATACTGTAAAATTTAAAAACGAAGCATTTTGTGATGAAGATGTGAAAATAAAAAAGCAATTTTTATAGTATTTAAAGTACAAATATTAATAAGGGAATGCCAATCACTTTACAAAGGATTCCTTGTACGTAAATTCTGAGTTTGTGCAAAGAAAATTTCTCCTTGAAGCGTGTACAAAACCAACGGCCAGTGAGCCATTCAAATACATTGTAGTTTTAGGTGTCAAAATTGAATATTTTTACACGAATGGAGTTACATATCTAGTAAGTAATCCAAACGTACATGTGAAATACTTTGTTACTTAATTATTATTGAATAATAAGGGCCGACTAGGAAACCAAAATTTCAATTTTTCATGGCGGTCATAATTCCATGTACGAATTTCAAGTTGGCTAGGCTTGTAAAAGTTCTAGTGTTTCAATCGTGAAGTTAAAACGTTTCGAACTCTTTTCAATAACTCAATGTATTTATTAAATTGTTCCCAGAAAAAGTACAGTGTAAATACTGCAACAGAAATGTGGTACGTTAATGTACGATGTATCCTTTTGTGACATAATGTACCTCATACCCCAGAGAAACAAAACAATACGATGTATATATATGTACGCTATAAATGAATAATGTTTATCGTATTACTAGGTATGGAGAACATATGTATGTACATACTATTTGTATGTATTGCGATTTTGTCCAAAGTTGAATATCCTCAAGAGTACGTGTAAAAATAAAACTGCAGTTTTATTCTCACAGTATGTGTTTTCACATAGACTGTATCAAGTTCCGGAAAAACATGGCAAAGTTTTTATCAAAGGTTAGTTACCTTGAGAGCATTGACATTAGGTTTTTTTTTTTCTAAATCGAGTGTCTAATGTTTACTATTTCAGGTGAAAATCATTAATAACCTTCGCCCTCCATCGTTACTATAATTGATAGAATGACGTATTGAACTATATTGTCCTATGTGGTTAATCTTCATGCCAAGTGGGGTAATTAAGAGTTAATATATTGGTTAGTTAGATTACCATTTCGATAAGAATCAATTATGGTTTAGGCCGTTATTTATATTTTATTTATCTAAGTGAAATGGTATGAGGCGTGAATCACTGAAAATTATGAGATAAGATAAAATACTTATGTGATGAAGTGTTTCAATGAATGGTGATGATAACCTTTGCAAATCTTTTGTTATGTATCGGGTTTGTCTGTGAAGCAGATACTATTATGAATCATGGGCCTTTTTGAATTTCAATATGTTTATTTATTTTTGTTAAAGGAATCTATAGAAAAATAAATGCACCAGCAATCTTATCGCAGTCGAAAGCGGTAATATGCAATCAAAAGAAGACTATACAATCATTCATATGACTCACGCGCGTACGAATAATAATAATAGAATCAGTGACGAATCATCATCGCGCATAGCTCGCCTAAATCTTCACCTTTTGTACGTATAATCCTTTGTAAGTAAATATGTATGTCTATATACCCAATAGTCTCGTAAAGAAAAGTCAAAAACCTTTCCAGAAATCGTTTCGCACACGGAATTATGTCACACCATTGAATAATTATGCTTAATCTGGCTGTTTCGCCCCTCGTTTATATTAAGTTACTCGACACGATAACGATAATATTCGACGGTCTCGCTGGGTAATGTTTACACCATCGTACATCGAAAAACGCACCACCGCACTGTCGGCGTAATTACCCCGCAACGTAATAATCCCGTTAAATTCTACCTCGTCGTCGTCGGTGATTACACTTCAATCAAACATTGCACGAGAGTGTTCTTTTTTCGGCCAAATTAAAAAAGACAGCCGAGTTCGCGTATTATTAATTTATCGAGCTTTTTTTCTTACTACTTTTTCATTTCTTATAATTTTTCTTTTTTTTTCGTCATCGCGCTGTTGAAGGAAAAACTAGGTCGTCGAAGTAATGGCCATCGTTGTCGTAGTCGCCGTAGTCAACGTGTAATACCCTTTGTTGCATGAACGTCAGCAACACATGCGGTTAACATCGAGATGCCCTGAATATACCGTACATACGTTCAAGTAGTGAGATCCAACTCAGATTTTAGCCTTTTTCGAGTCACCGATGCGGAAAATATTTACTTAGGTGTACAAAATCATTGCACAGTGGAGTGTCAGCTCAAGGATAGTAATGTTAGGATAATTCCTGAATCATACGTGTGTATATTGTTAACGATTTATGTGCAACGGAGAGTTTTTAATTGACGTTAATTGAACGTATTTGTCGAGCTTTTTTTTTAACGAAAAAAATACAGTGTCGGTATTCGGTGATTCTTTTTTTTCTTGATAATTGTGTTACATAAAAGATTAGTGGACGAATTGGATGCAGTGCTTTGCGCTTCGAGTAAGTACGTTTCATGTTTTTTTTTTACGTATTGTAAGTTTTAATTTATTGTGATGAGTATTGATTCAGATGGTGTTTAAATCATATGCTTCGAGGTGATTAATTGAAATTTGAATGCCATAATTGTGATCATAATATATACATAGGTATATGTACCTATTAGTTTAATAAATTACGTTTGCAAATTAATTCCCATTCAAATTAAAATGAACAATTTTTGTCGATGAATATTGAAACTTTTTTCTATTTAGTTTATATAGTGCTCGTATGCACTTATTTAGTTGTTTTTAGAATGTTTTCAAAAATTCTAAACCCCATCATTTTTTTGTGACGTAATCACGTTAACTATAATTATTATTGGATACTGATAAGAAGATCGTTTCTAATTGGTCCAATTCGATTTCATCTTCCATCAGATTATGCTTTCATTTGCTTTCCATTTTCGATTCGACTTTTATTGAAAAATTAATTTTGATTGAAATTAAAACTAATTTAAATTATATATAATTAATCCCATCTATTTTAGAAGTTTTTTGAGAGTCATAGATCGAATATTCAGGCATTAACCAGTTCAATTCCCACTTCTCGCCTATCGGTAAAAATTTGTTGTTTATTCAATTTTAAATTTTAACGGTTTTTTCAATTATTTGGAAATTGAAATGATGATATATGAATTATTCATTTTTGACCTGTGCAAGTTCGTGTGTTTTTTTTTTTTAAGAAAATGAATGAAAAACACACCAGTAATGTTTGAAAACTTTTATTGAGTGCTTTTTTGCATATCTAGTTCTTGAATTATCGTAAGTACACATAACGTACATATATACATTATATCATGTGCAATCATAATATTCTGTATCTATAGATTTGGAAATTAGACATGAATATTTCAAATTGTTCGTGTTTTGACGTGTGTGGCATATTCAGACTAATACCTATGTAGTCTTTTGAAATGGTATATTACATATTTACGGTTACACCTTTCAATCTATAATTATCTAGGAATATTCTTTTCAAACAAACAGCTGGTTTTTAAAATAACGTAACTATTCAGGTCACTAGTCAATCGCCATTCATCGATGTATAAAAAAAGCTCACCGACTACCTTACCAAATACACGTTACATATATGTTTACAGAAATCATGGTACAAGAAAAAGATGCAAAATCAGACGCCGGCTACATCATCAGCAGTTTCTCGTATTGTCCACGTCCATCATATTGTCCGCAATCATCATTTTTGCCGCAAATATGGTAAGCGAGAGTATTTGTAGGCATGCGCTTTATTCATTGCGCAATTTCTTGACCACTGTGGTCATTGTCCGACGTTGATTTTGAAAACAATACGATGGCGGCTACCGTCCGGCAAGTTAGTTTGGTGCCGGTGAAACTATGGGTCAGCCGCATAAAGAAAAAGCTGACGCTACTAATGATAACGAAGTAGAATACGAGTTCGAAGTTACTATACCGGTAGCTAGGTTTAAATCACGTATGCAACCTGCCTCCCTTTGTGTACATTCTTGTCAATCGCATTGGTAAGTTCATCTAATACTGTAATACTACCTATTTCTGTCGCATACATCGGAAAATTTTACTTACACGATACGATGTAAGTAATAAAGATTCTGTTTACGATGGGGGTTTCCCATCCAAAGTAATCGAGAATGATTATAGGGTTCATGTTGTTATTTTTATTTTATTTATTCAATGGTTTTTTTTTTCTTTCGTTCACTAGGTAGATCAGTTTTTTCTATGCAGTATGAAGTGTTATGAATTATTATTACGCGTATATTTTAAGACAGCTTAAATTGCTGTATGTGACGACCTTCTTGTACGCTATGTTCGTGTTACCAACGCATTCTTGAAAGGGCTGACTGGTGAAATTTTAGATTTACAATCAAGGTCACATTTCGCCCTGAAATAAAACCTGATCTTAGATAAGCTTACGGTTAATACGTGAGTTTTGCTTTTCGTGGTCCGAATTTAATTTAAAGATTTTTTACACGTTTTTTTTTCTTTACTTCTACTTCTGCCTTTCCCAAGTCTTTAAAAGTCGAAAGGTAAACGACTCTTACTTTCATTTTCGCGATAATCCGATTTCTTTTGTTTTAGTACCAACGAGGAAAACTGGTACAAAGAATTATCGAGAGTATTATCACATCGTCGTTCGTCGTGAACTTGACAGTCAATTATATCAATGGAAAGTACAATCTGTCATCGGTACGGTAATTTAAGCAATTTAAAAGATCGCCATCGTCTGCCTCGTGTCTCGTATCTTGTTGTGAATGCATTTTTTTTTGTCGCGTCATCGTCCCGTTATGCTGCGAATTTCATCCGCACTGTGGAATTTGCAAATGAAAAATTTACTGCTTAATTATTTTGTCCGTTTAGAAATTTCAATTATTCCAAGGCGATATTAATTTCAAGCAGATGTTTTTTCGGTGGTCGATTTTTCTCTGCGTGTGTAAATAACGAGGATTTTATGTAGTAAGGATGGTACAAGCGAGAGGTGGGTGGTCTACTGGGTTCATCGAATTATTAATTTTCTCTTAATTTTTTTTTCAATTTTCTTTATTTTTAAATCAAAAATAATTATTGTTCTGTGAAAAAAATTTATTAGAGAATGTAATTATAGAGTAAATTTTTATTAAAACAATAAGCGATATCTACCTACTTTTAGTATTAATTTAATCAACGTTTTTTTTTCACCATTTCAATTTTCTATATTAAAAACGACTTATCGAAAAAAACAAATACCTCCATTAAACGTCTTCGACTTGTTGTCCTAAATTCGCGTAGATATAATTTTTTGAACAAATTATGAAAAGAAAATTACTTCCTGTTCGAATAACATAGTGTCCGTTTATTAAACCACGTGCGACCATTCCCCCTTCCTTGTCCCATCGCAACGTTATCTTTTATCCTTCGCAGGTATTTTTGTTTGTGTTCTGTACACGCAGGTATTCGTAGGTAATGAACATTCCTCCCTTCTAATTCGTTGTTCCCGCCATTTAACATTTTTTCAAGATGGTGGTACTAGTAGGTGAACGAAAGGGTGGTCGGTGGTGGTCACCGGCCATACAAATGGGTTCGGCGGTCACCGCAGCCAAGAGGGGATCGCGTTTCTCGGAAGTACCTGTACCTGGATTGTGCTCGACGACGGCGACTATGTGCAGCGATGGTCTATCTGCACTCCTCCTCCGTCCCTTTCTCGCCCTAGTTGGACGTCGTTTTCGTTTCGTGCATTATTAAGTATTAGCATATTGTACTCGCTACCGGGGGCGAGGGGCTATTGATTTCGAAGTAGGTCCGAGAGTTCAGTGAACCTGTGGCCGTATCAAGAATAAGGGTAGTTTTATGCCATGTTTTTGACGTATTTCATTGGTACCATTTTGGAGTCGTTTTATTTATTTATTTTTTTATCGCACAAATGGACTTCGTTATCGTATTCTTTATATTTTTAGCGTAAAATGTGCCAGGTAGAAGTACCTACATGGGTGTTAGTTGAGCCGGATACAATGTACCATTAAATTCCCAGTAGTCTTAGTCCGGTGTGTTAATGATGCTAGGCGAACGATGTTATAAAATTTGCTTAGGCTGCGCTTGCAAAGCTCAGCATATATTACTTAAACGATGACAATCCCCATGGTAACGATTATCAACGTTTTACCACCTTACCAGTGTATGTCATCGTGCTACGTATCTCGTGAAATAAATAGGGTAGTTATTTATGATGCAAAGAGTATTTTAAGTATTTAACGTTAACGATCGTATGCGCCTACGTAATCGTTTTGATCGGCCGAAAAAAAGGTTATGAACTTTTTCGGTCCAGTTTTCGAAAGTTTTCTAAATGATCCATTTTTCCAGTAAGTCTCGCAGGCCTTATAATGTATTAATCAATTAGCGAACACTTACGATCAATTATTTACACGTACGTTAATTTTTGTTCACAGCCCGAGAACGAATAACGATGGGTTTCATCATATGGCCAGATTGATGGATACGCTAATTCTAGATTCGTTGTCTCCTTTTTCGTTGACCAAAATAAGTCCGGTCAAATCGACTAAAACTAATACATTCCCGAAGAAAATGCAAGTTAAACCGGAGCCTGTCAAGGTGTTTCATAACTTCACGCAGCAGACCTCGCCGGTACATCGCCCAAGTCCTAAAACTGGTAAAAAGAAATATTAACGTGCTATGAGAAAGTGTTATGCACAGCGAAATTTAATTCCTTACGATTGTTCACGCAGCTACAGAAAGTAGAACATTTCATGGAAATTTGGATCAAGCCAAGAAAACTCATCATGGTTCTGCTGATTCGGTGGCTGAAAGATGGGCAGCTACGTTAAGGAGACGAGATCCGGAAATTCAACCTATTTTTCCATCTTTGGCTGGTACTAGAAATAGGTAATGGTTTTAATAGCCAGACCTTGGAGTCCTACAGAGTTCAAGCTTCATCTCCTTTCAATGTTGAGCACCACCGCCACAACAATACGACCCTAGCTTCATGTGTTGGCCTTCTACTTCGGAGTCAGACTCCTTTGGTTTTGAATAGAGAGCTCCAACTTCTGAGCAAGGCTCTCTACGAACTGAATGTGGCTCCGATGGTTCGTATTGAACCTACTCGTCAGTACGGTTTCAAAAAATCGAATAAATTTCAATGGTATCAATATTTTTGATTCGTTCGTCGTTCTTATACAAATATCCCACTCCCCCCCCCGCCCTGTTCCCATTACATTTACCTCATTCATTTTATATCGATGATTTAATCCGCCTTTTTTGTTTACAGATCGTGTTCACATCCGAGCGCCATCGGAAGTAAACCATCGGCTATTCCATTCACGCGTAAAAATCGTCGATTCAATTTTAGACCGGTTGTAAAAAAAGCAATGAACTTGAATGCTAATCTCGCTATAAATAACAATAACAGCAGTATCTCCAACAACAATAATAACAGTAATAACAACCATACAAGTGCTAATCATGCGCATCACGATACTCGAAAAAAGCACGACTGCGTTCATAAGTATAACAGCGTCGACGATGAAAATTCGAGTCGCGCTGTCGGTAGCGAAAAAGAAGAGAAAATTTTCAGTCCGTCTGGTTACGAGGCTCATCTCGTAGAATCATTGGAACGTGATATTTTACTGCGAAATCCAAACGTACAATGGAGTAAAGTAGCCGGCTTAAACGAGGCTAAGTCAATCTTACAAGAAGCTATGGTTTTACCTATCATAATGCCCGATTTTTTCAAGGTAGATATATTAGTCCCAGGCTACCTAGACCGGACTACGTTGTAAATACTCCACTGATCGGTTTCCATTTTTCATCCATTTTCTTAGGGTATACGCAGACCTTGGAAAGGAGTACTGATGATCGGACCTCCGGGTACCGGAAAGACAATGTTAGCCAAAGCGGTAGCCACCGAATGTGGTACAACGTTTTTCAACGTATCGTCGTCTACGTTAACTTCGAAGTACCGAGGAGAGTCTGAAAAACTAGTCAGATTATTATTCGAAATGGTACGAAGATTTTAGGCACTATAAATTTGTCAAGGTTTTAGCCTACTAGTGACGGTACGGTTGATTTTTCTTTTCTTCATTTTTAGGCCAAATTTTACGCGCCTTCTACCATATTTATCGATGAAATTGATTCACTGTGTTCTCAAAGAGGCTCCGATTCCGAACACGAGGCATCCAGAAGGTTCAAAGCTGAGCTACTTATACATATGGATGGTCTTGTTTCTGCGGCGTAAGTTCTACCTGTAAATGGTACACCAGAAAATATCTTGTAGAAAGCATTATTACGAGTGCGTTTTGTATTTGTTTTTTTTTTTTTTCTTTTTGCAGAGACGATCACGTGATTATGGTGTTGGCAGCTACGAATCATCCGTGGGATATTGACGAAGCGTTTAGAAGGCGATTTGAAAAACGTGTCTATATTCCATTGCCAAATAGTAAGTCATAATATTACCGCGAAAAAACGCTTTTTATTGTTTCGCTGTGCAGTTAAATGATTTTTCATAAACATTTTGGCAATATCAATTTTTCAATAATTTACGTACCGTATATTTCAAGCAATTTTTTACTATCGCTGTTTTAGAAGAAACTCGAATATCGTTACTGAAAATATGCATGGAAGGTACCAAACTGGATGAAAATTTTGATTTTCAAGAGATCAGCGAACTGCTGGAAGGTTACACCGGATCCGATATTGCCAATGTGTGCAGGTACAAATGTTGGCTCGAATATTGATAGGAGGAAGGGAAGGGGACACACACCATGTAATAGCCTGAATGAAATTTTATGTACTTTTTTTTACTTTCACCAGAGACGCAGCTATGATGTGCATGAGAAAGAAAATTAGAGGCCAAACACCATTACAAATTAAACAAATTAAAAAAGCAGATATCGATCTTCCTGTTACAACGGTCGATTTTACAGACGCTATTTCTAGGTGCAAAAGAAGCGTCTCGACTGCCGATATGAACAGATATCAAAGTTGGACCGAAGAATTCGGATCGTTTTAGAAACAATCAAATCTTATCAATCAAATTTTTCGTTTATTTTTTTCATTTGGTCTTTTTGTATCATTCACGTAATAAAGGTTTTTTTGTTCGGTGTCAGAAATTCATTTTCAGATATGGACTGAGTTGGCAACTTTGTACATATCGATAAATACTAATTAACAAATTACTCGTTAAAAAACATTTAATTCAACACAAACATAATATCTTTATTATTGGTAAATGGAATTCAATATAGATTCCTAAATGAAACACATTGAGAAACGTATCACAAAGATGTATTAGTGGTCGTGGGGATTGGTGTGGGTGGTTGACTGGGAACAGAAGGGGTGTCACAAACACAAAACCTAAAAGCTTTTTTCAAAAAAAAAAAAAAAATAAAAAAAGTGCTTACATAATAATACATACACTTGCCAAAGTTCCGCGACTTAAATTACTGATTAATAATATGAGTTTGATATCATTCGTTATCGTGCCTTTTTCATTCCTCTGGCCATCCACGCTTTTAATAAATTATTACTAAAGTATAAAGAAAAACAATGAACTTGTGTCGCTAATAATATGAAAGCGTACCATAAAACAGCGTAAGGATATCCCTGTAACAATGCATTTTACATCGATTAAACATTACTGAAATTAATACGCAAGTAATACAATTATAATTCGTCGCATACCTGCCATAGCGTTATATCTTCGACAGATCCTGTACTAACATACGTCCACATATCGCTAAAATAATATATCGTTCCGTACAGAATTGGACAGAAACCAAATAGTCCGGTCAGGTACATAAATCGCCTCATGGATACGATGCGGTTTCGCTTAATTGCAGAGAGAGCGAAGAACGTTACTAATATACTAATACACCATAGGTACTCCCATAATAACGGCTGTAATAAAAAATAAAAAAAAATAGAATAAAATAAGGATCAATAATTGTCACGTTTATATTCGAGCAGTAATGAACTCCCAAAAAAAAGGCTCCACTCACTTTAGGCACTTCTAATTCTTCTATTTCTAGTACAAATATATCTAGTCTATCTAAAATATCGGCTGATAGTTTAGTTAACATGGCGAAGAACAGCAGATAGTGGAAAAATATGCAGTACTTCAATCTCGATTTATTTTGTGCGCTGAAACAAAAACATCACACTTAGATCGGTAAAATATTATACGAGTTTTAGTGATGTTTAGGCTAGACGTAACGTTTATTTAATCTTAAAATGTTTCAAAAATCAGCCATAAGTGGAATTATTGTGCCAAAAATGCATTTTTACCTTATCTGATACTGTTCAGCTACTCTCTGTCGATGCATGTAGTCATGACCATCGGAGCCTGCTGGTATTGGTCCTCCTCCTCTGGATGCCATGATATCGATCTACGTGGACATTTTCCGTAAAAATAAGAATCGATTTAGATGGCTATCTTTTGAAATATTTCAACTTCTACACTCGTATTTCATAACCTTGCCAGAAATATGGGTCTCAAAAACTGATTTTCTTTCTGGTTTTCTCTCCGTTTCCCTTTCCCTGCTGTCGTGTATGAATCTTTTTAAAAATGTTTTTTGTCTTTGATGTCACGACAATACGACCAGTATGTGACGTAGAGCTTTGCAAGTTTATGTTAGTTTTCTTTGTTTTTTTCCCCCAAAAAGTTTACACATTATTCTTAGGTTTTGGTCACTCAATTTTTAGTTTATAGTTTTTGATCATTTGGCGTAAACGAGTGATCTATTCTTAAACGCAGAAAGTGCTTAGTTTTTCGTGTGCATGCATTTTTAATTGAAACTGAACTGAAGAAATGAACGTAAAAATTTGACATGTGAGTACGACATTCGCCTTTGATAGTATATTCATTTATTTAGTGTAAAGATTTAAGGAATGAAATTGAAGTAGAGTCATTCATTCACTTGTAAATTGAGAATGATTTTTAATCATCTTTACTTCAGAATAACCACTGAAAATTGTCAAATATGTAATTACTATAATAGGTAATTCAGACCATTCGAACTACATTTGTCGATTTACAAAATAGAGAATCATTCATCGAAAAAGTTGAAGCAAAAACAAAATCTATCAAAACAGTTTTTCCTTTTCTGTTGAAAAATTTGAAAAAGTATAGCTAAAGTATATTTACTCTCATGAAGGAATCCAGACGATACTAGTTTTAAAATGTATCAAAACAAATTGGATGTCAGTTTTCATTAAAGGATACGTTCTTCATAACTAAATTATTCAGTTTTCCACTTGCAATATAAAATGGTTGACGGTTCGTAAAAATATTAGTCAAAATTAATCAGTGTTCAGTAATGAATAAAAGTGTGTCAGATATTTCGATTTTGTCCGTAAACTACGTTTAAATCGTTCAATGAGCATGTACTAATATCAAGTTATTAGGTCCGTTTTTGCTTTTAAAAAATAAGAACACAGATGATCTTATGTATTTAATGTTTCTACTGAGAATTTTCTTCCAATCAAGAACTCGAGGGATGATTGATTTTAAAATTATAATTATAAATTAGTTCAACAGAGTACAACTAATGTAGACAGAAAAGAAGAAAATATCAGATGCTCTCTTCTGACATCTGATCATTTGAATTCAAAAACAATTTCACAAATTATAGATTTACGAAAATTCTAGAACAGATTTTCAATTTTACATTTTGGAATAATGAAAATACCAGCGATTTATCGATCTCGTGTAAGATTTTTATTTTCTTTTAAATTTTAAAAAGAATACAATAAAATGTCTGCGATGAAGTGGCGATGTAGAGAAATTGTTGTAAAAAAAAAAAGAGAAAATGGAAAATATTTAGCAACGTAGCTTTACGATGTTACATGTTACAACGTTGCCAAAATTATTAACCTTTATAGGTTCGCCATTGTTTGGACTCATGCGTTACACTTTTTTTCATCGATATAACCGCTTTAAAATTAATTTAATTATAATATTTAAATTTAAAAGTGTACGCAAAAATATAGAAATATAATTAATTCGATAAAATAGAGCTAGCGACTTTAAAACGAATGTTTTTTGTAGCGAAGGAAATAGGTAGGTATTCGCAACGTTGGTATGATAACGAGGAAAAAAAAAACGAGTAACGTCGAGGCATTGCGGTGAAATCAAAACTAGTAACATTGTTCTATAGACGCGAAACGTAGTTCTTTGTTAGAACGACTGAAATAATTTTAAAAAATGATGGTTTAATCGACGTTTGTTATAAAATGGAAAAAATTTCGGTTATTATTTCGATGGTTTCGCGTGTATTATTTGTTTAATCGCACTCGCTTCGCTTATAAGTTTGTTATTATTTGTTGTTTGTACAGCGGATGTATACATATTAACCTTCCATCCTAACCTCCTTTCATTTCGTGTTGGGCCAACAACAACCGATCTACGTGAATGTGAGAAAATATAATGTATAATTTTTAGTTAATGTTTTTTTATGTTTTTTTTGTATTTTGTGTGTAAAAGTAAAGTAAAGTAACGTAGTGAAAAATGGTGAATGTTATTCGGATGTTGGTATTTGTGAATATGTTCGCGTTTAATTCGCATAATCGTAGTGGTGAATATAATATTAAGTGATGTTACAAGTATGTTTTTTAGTGAAGTGGTTCGCACACAGTTTCGGTGTAACGTAAACAAACGCTGGATGTATTTAAGAAAGCGGTTATGTGACTGCTTTTGCAGCCGTTCGTAAAATGGCTGCAACACAAGCTGAATCGCAGTTAAATGATACAAATCGCGAACATTTACACGATAAACAACAACCATCCGAGATAGGTAACAGTACTTTCCAAAATGGCACCGATAAAAATGGATCTAAATCGGCTGGCGTAGGTTCCGAAGTGGTGTCCGGTGGTAAAGTGAAATTTTCCACGCATTATTCGGTAGATATGAGCCAATACAGGCAGGATTCGAATTGCGGCCCGCCAATGCATAATGAACAAATGAACGACGATTGCGCCACCAGCAAGCTGAATACCGAGAAAGCCTACCTGCAAAATATTGATAACGGAAACAATGAAATTAATTATAATAAAGGGTTACCAGAACCGAACGCCGGGGCAGCCGCGTCCGGCGTTCAACAAAATTATAATATACAATATTCTCCTAGAAATTATATCGGCCATCCGGACCACGGCGGAGGCGGCGGCGGGCCGCCTCAAATGAACAGCGCCGATCCGGCCGCCGCCAATACCAATACTAATAATATACACGCCGCCGGCGGCGCCGGACCTCCTAATCAGTTCGTAATGAGGCATAATTATCCGAATTCGAAACCGATGCCGCCCGGATCCAGACCTATGCAGCCTCCTCATATGAATACGCACGCCGGCAATTTTAATCCTCATAGTCATCCTCAAACGAGGTTCATGTCCGGCCAGAGTATATCGCAACAAATGGGCCCAACTCCTACCCTTAATCAACTCCTACAGTCTAACAATCCGGTGCACAGATATCAGAATAATTACGCCGAGTATCCGAATCAGAAACCCGACTCGCAAGCTCCTTTTAATCACGCATGGAATACTAGACCTATGCCACCGTATATGAATCAGCAAAGCCCTGTACCATATCGGGCTCAAATGCCGGTGAGTTATTCATTCTCCTCCATCGATTGTGGTTTTATTCGTATAGTAATTAGTATTACCTACCACGTATACACGTTGCTGCATTGTCATCTTTTTTTTGGATCATTTTCGTCGTGTTTCCAAAATGTGCCAGCCATTTTTATATGTTTACGTGCATATTTTGTGTACGTATGTGGTGTGTATATTTTCTGCGAGCTAAACGTGTGTTAATTTTCGTTGTTTATTATGCCTTCGGTAAAGATCAACGAACCGAGATTAGGAATTTATTACATGTGCAGTGCATCTACTAATCGTAATATGCTTACCTATTATCTCTATCGTGTTGAATGTGTAACGATGGTCATTCGAAAAGATAACATTTTACTGGGTCGTGTGTACACGATAATGCGTTTATCAAGAGCTTGGGTGATGTATTGTTATGGTTTTCAAGTTTTTCGGTGCCATATATTCTTATAATATAATACCCCAACCTAATTGTACGTTATGGCTTGCTTGTAGATCCTTCTGGTTGGTGTTCGGAGTAATGCTGTATTTGTCTTGAAAAATCTTGATTTATTCACCGAATTTTGATCCCAGCTGTGTAATCTAAGTTCTGAGTGAAAATCTCTGGCTTGAGATGATCGAGAAATCGTGAAAATGTTTCGAAATCGAATGAAATTTTTCTGCCTCTTTACTCCTATTTGGCGAGTTTGATTATAGCTTTTTTTGTGTGTTTAGTCGAAGGAGCCAATTCATTCTCTTTTAAAACTTTTCATCTCCATTTTCATTGTCAGCATTTGTTTGATTTTCCATCGAAGAAGTAAAATAATTTATTTTGGGTTTCTTCATTGTTATTATGGACTTGAAATGGAAATTGATAGCTCATCAGTTTGCTAAATGAATATTTACATTTTTTTAAATAATTTTTTTCAGTGATCTTCTTACTTGTGTTCATTTTAAATTCATTGATATTTTGAGTTCGTTCATCGAACAGATGTATCAGGTGGATTTTTTTCTCCTCTAAGAATGTATTTCACACATTGAGTAGTAATTTGAATCTAATGCCCTGTTGAACTGGCAATTTGGAATTCTCTAATTTGAAAAATTATTAAGAATTGGATAGTTTTGAAAATTTTTGGACATCGTTGAAAGAGAATTTATAATTTTATTGTGATTTCATTGCACTTTGAGTGATTCGTTGGTTTCAGTTTCATCGTCCTTTGTTCATATTCATCCTGGTTATGCCATTAAAATAACATTACTCATTTATTTTTTATTTTTTCACAAATTGCAGACAGTTTGTATATTCGATCCTCCGTTTGATTTCAGTTCGCCATCGTTATTGATTGAGAATGAAACTTCACATTCATCATGTCGATCAAATTATTTTTCATAAAAATATAATAATAAGTATGTAAAAGGAAATGCACACGATATCGAAGAAAAGATTCCAATTCTAATCGTTTTTATAAAGTTTACGCGTTTCGTATTCCTTTAACCTCCCCTCCCCTCTCTCTGCCTTGCCATTTCCGATAAAAACCTGGCGCTGGCGGGAGTAACACGTGTTCTTTTTTTCAAATTTTTTCTCTTTCGATACCTACGTTTTTATTTGATTATGTGTGCCGATCGACGTCGACGACTACGACAACGTCAAACAAAACAAAAAAAAAATATGAGAGGAAAATAAAAACAAAACTGCGCTTATCAAGTTCAGCGAACTTTGATGGGTAAATTTTTACGGTTTGGTTTGGTTTGGTAATTGTCGACATCAGTCGTATGTTTCGAGTGTTTTTTTTTTTTTTTTTTTTTAATTGTACACCTATCTGTGTACCTATTATGTTTTGTTGTAATCTTGTATCGTACAATGAGGTGGTATTTATTTTCGTTTGAATAATTTGACCAAAACCACGAATCTGTTGATTTGTTTTCAACGATGCTTCTTCATCTAGTGTAAGAAAAATAAAAAATAAAAATTTCGAATCTTCGGTATCTCTACTGGTCTTGGTTGGTACTTGACTCGAGAGGATTAAGAAACAGCGAGAAGCTTCAATAAATAGATAAAAGAATCGAATTTATAGCGTATTTACGTAGACTGTGGCGTTTTATCGTGAATAAAAAGTAGATATTGCGAAGAGCTCGAATACAGCGTACTTTTTATTATTATGAAAGACGAAGCGGAGTCGACACGAATGACGACGATGAGCTGTACCTAGTATCGTCGGTCGTCGCGTATTGGGCGAAATTTTTCATTATATACGAATCGTGTAACCGGTTTGGTGTGGAAATTGCGCGCCGACTGCGACTGCTGGGTCCTACTTTTTGGCGTGCTCGCGAGCCATAGCATGATGAGGCAGCATGACGAAGAGAGATGGAAAGATGCACCGACTGTGGGAAAAAAATATAATGTAGGTATCTTGTAGTTGTAATTGAAGTTGGCGGAGGTATCGCCAGCTACTACAATGCTGGCGATGAAACGAGCCTCTGTGTATGGTGGATTTGAATTCTGAGTTTGGATAAAAATTTCAAAATATGTAGATAGGTTTATTTGGTTTTTTCGCTTGGCTTAAAGAAACCCAAGATATTAGGGACTATGGATCAACAAAATACTTTTTTTTCACTTTGAGGGGGTCCTAGAAGATCGCTGAGAGATCATTTTTGTGCATGTCAAATGTGTATGTTTATTTCCTTTTGATCCAAAATTGAATTTTTTACTCATCTTGATACCTTCCAAAATCGTTCAAATTCTGCCAGCTGGCTTAGATTGGCGGCAGATTAGATATATGTGTGCGGGGACGATATTGGGTCAAAATTTGGAAAGGTGGTGCTGAGGGGGAGGGGCGCGAAATTCACTAAAATGGTACGTTTTTTGAACCAATTGATGGAGAATCGGAAGTTGTACGACGTATGCGAAAAATTGGTCACCTAAGCCTATTTTTGACTGGTGAAAGGAGAGGGTGCCTTTCTCCAACCTTGAAAAAATGGGTTATGAGTTAGAAGCCTTTTCGAAGTGAACTAAAGGGCTGAAATATGCGACATGTAGGATGAGTAAGTGCTGTAGATATACCTTTCAGAAGTTTTTTATTTTCAGCTCCTTTGCTCTTTTATAAAGCCCCGAAAAATTTTTTTTTTTTTGGTTGGATTGGATTCGGTTTTTGCAGTTTTTAAGTTTGTCCTATGCTTATCTCCATACTAAGTAATGCTAGGAGGTTTCTACTCGGCATGTACAGATTTAGTAAGAGACTTGAATGATGCGTCTTTCAGAAATTCTGGATTTACCACCCCTCCCCTCTCTTCTCGGTATCTCTTTACGGTCCTGAAATAGCTATTTTTTTTTTGAACGAATTTCGCTGTTTTCTATGTTTGTCTCTCGTATACCTCCATTTCAAATAGAGCTAAGATTTTGAAACTAGGTGTGTAGATGTAGTAAGAGTTGTAAATGTGCCTTTGGGAGGTTTTCACAGTTTTGGGCCTCTGCATCCCGTTGCAGCTGTAAAAAATTGTTTTTTGGATGGTGTTCGCCGTTTTCCAAATTTGTCTGTTGTATATTTTCCTTCTCCAAATTATGCTACGAGGTTAAAATTTAGTGTACAGATTTAATAGGAGTCCTAATTTGCATTTTGAGGGTTTGAATTTTCAGCTTTCTCCCGCACCACCACCACCCCTCCCCCCTCCATCATAGCCACTGTTTTTGGAGTTTGTCCCTCGCATATCATCTTTTCAAATTAATGTGGCAGGTTTAAATTCAGTATGTAGATTTAATTAGGGGTCCTAAATGTGCCTTTTGAAGGTTTCGACATTTCAGCCTTCTTTCCGCACTCCCTCCTCCCACTACCCGCCCCCTCTTCAACCTGCACTTTTTCGAGTTTCTTCCTCACATATTACGTTTTCAAATTAATCTGGAAGGTTGAAATTTGGTATGTAAATTTAATAAGGGTCCCAAATGCGCTTATTGTGGGTTCGACTTTTCAGTCCCCCTGCCGCACCCCCTTTCAGCCCCTATTTTGGAAGTTTGTTCGTTGCGTATCACCTTTTCAAATAAATCTTAAGAGGTTGAAATTCAGTATGTAGATTTAATAGGGGTCCTAAGTGTGGATTTTCAGGGTTTCGACTTCTTCAACCTACCTTCCGCACCCCCATCCCCCTTTCAACTTGCTCTTTTTCGATTCTTCCCATATCACGTTTTCAAATTAATCTGGGTGGTTGAAATTTGGTAGGTAGAGCTAATAGGGGTCCTAATTGTGCCTTTTGAGTATTTCGACTTTTCAGGCTCCCTTCCGCATCCCCTCTCCCTTTCAGCGTGCTCTTTTTCGAGTTTCTTCTTCACATATCACGTTTTCAAATTAATCTGGAAGGTTGAAATTTGGTATGTAAATTTAATAGGGGTCCTAAATGTGCTTTTTATGGGTTCGACTTTTTAAGCCTCCCTCCCGCACCTCCTCGCAGCCCTGTTGTGGAAGTTTGTTCGTCGCATATCATCTTCTTAAATTGATCTGAGAGGTTGAAATTCAGTACGTAGATTTAATAGAGGTCCTAATTGGGTCTGTTGAGTGTTTCGACTTCTCCAGTCTATCTTCCACACCCTTCCCTTATTTGGATTGCTGCTTTTTGAGTTTCTTCCTCACAGATCGCGTTTTCAAACTAATTTGGGAGATTGAAATTTAATAGGTCTATTCAATAGGGGTCCTAAATAAGCTTTTCAAAGTGTTCCAGTGTTTCACACCCCTTGCATCCCACCACAGTTCTGTAACTGCATTTGTTAGGCGATTTTTGCTGTTTTGTGAGTGTATCTCATTCATATTTACTCCTCGAAATTCAGCCAGGAAGTTGAAATTTGCGATGTATGTCGCAGATATGTTTTCGGGTTTCAGCAATTCGCTTCAAAATCAACCCCAGCCCTTTTCTAATGTTTCATAAAAGTCACGCTAAAGTAGAATCGCAGAATAAATCTCCCCCTCCCCTGCTCTCTTGTAGTCAGTTACATAGATTTAACGAACGATTTTGTAGAAAAATCCGTTGTATTGTGTCAGTGTTGTCATAAGCTGAGACGTAAAAATTTGCTGGCTATATTTTCTGATTTACTTTATGTATATTTTGTGATGTACGTATTTAAAAATGATAAAGAAAGAAGGGTGTAAAAACAGCTGATGTGTTTTGAAGTGAAGGTATACAATTTGTAAGCTAATGACCATTTACGACACGTTGTCCCATTGCATCGAATGAAATGAAAAAATGGTAAATCTAAAGAAGAAACACGATATGTAGATAAAAAAAAAAAAAATGAACGAGAAAGGGCATTTTGTTCCTGCAAACAATAACAATGAGAATAAGTAGTGTAGTACGAAATGAAAGAAAACGTGGCATGGTAACTGAAAAAACTTTTTTGTATGTATGTGTGTGCGCGTGTATTTGTGTTTGTGTTGTCTTTGGTCGACGACGTAATTATTAATGCGAAAATGCGCGACTTTTTGCTTTTGTATCGGCTTAATTACTACGTGTACCGCGAGTTGTTAACGTGTTGGAAAAGTAGTAGGTACGTACGTATATGTAGTTGGAGAAACGTATAAAGAGACATGAAATAGAAGAAGCGTGAAAAAATAAAAAAAAAAATATATTGCTCGTAATAGAAGATTTCTCTCTTCTCTTTCTTCGGCTTCTTATTTATTTATTTATTTTTTTTTCTTTTAATGGAAGATAATGTGGGTGCGTGGTATTCCCTTCACTGGTGGATTGTGAAGGGCGGCGGTGTAGTGGTCGTTCTGTTGGTCAACGAGTCTTCTTCTCTTTTTACTGCTGATTTCGTGTTGCTTATTCTGACGATTTGGATTGTTCGTCGAATGCATGGACGGACGAAAGGAAATGACGAAGCGTTATTTTTTTGTTTTTAGATTTTTTGATTGCCGCCATTATACGCTTATTGTCTGTTTTTTTTTTCTGTCTGTCTGTCTGTCTGTTCTCTCTTCGTTCATCTTTTTTACAGTTTATTTGTGCGAAATGTCGAAATGAATTTCGAGGAAAAATTACTGCAATTTGAGACGGTACTGCAGGAAACCAGAGCAACGAGAGAATTTTAAACATTGTTAGTGGATGATGTTGTGTGCGAATTAGGTGTATGTGATTAGATTTTTATTAGGTTCAATTCAAAATCACAATTATTGACGTCAAAAGTTGATCAATTAATAAAGTTTGAAAAAATTTTAATGTGTCTTGATTGTAATGACGGAGTATATCAGGTGCTGTAGATTTTTCATGCTGTTGAGGTTTGAGTTGATCTTGACTAGATCGATGTGTTGACTGATTTTGCTGAAATCGATCAGTGTTGAATGGAAATGGCTGAAAAGTTAGAAACCCAATATTTAGAATGGACATTGCTTGATTCCGAAGCTGTAGTCCGGATTAAAAAAGGAGCCTAGCTCTAAATGCTAAATTAACAATGCATTAATGGCGCGATTTCGAGGGAATTTGAAAAAATGAAATGTAGAAGCTTTAATTTTCGGTCAAGCAGTTAATTTTCAGAATTTTTTGTACCTGTTACTACTGCTCCGAGGCCTTTTGTGATCCTATTCTTGGGGCTTTGGAACGAAGCCAAACAAAATTCTATGTCAAACTTCAGAGCTAGAGTTGGAGCCCTGCAAAATGTCTCAGCAGCCTTCGGAGTTAGAGGTGGAGCCCTGTAAAAAAAATATGGCACTTAAAAGATTGATAAAAAAGTTATGAAAAGGGTTCACTTATGGACTGAGGTCATTGTTTTAGGCGAACCAGAATCTTATAAAGTTAGGAAAGGACTTCGACAATGGAAGTAAGGCAAAGATGTTCAAAAATATCGATAAATTCACTTTTTTAAATGTGTATCGTGATGCAAGATGGCTGCAATCAATTTTAAGTTTATAGATCGATTTGAAATGATGAACTCGCCCAAGTCCTTTTCTGTTTTAACTCATTATTGGGTCGTTATTCTGAAAAATTTCCCCCTTTAACACAAATAGAAAAAAAGTGAACATCAACAATACATAGGCACGTCTAGGTCCTGTACTAAATCTACATACCAAATTTCAACATCCTAGCCCAATTTGGGGAGGGGAGTTAAGCGAGGAACAAACTCAAAAGGTTAGAAAAACCGACAAAAGGACAACTTTTTCAGAATTGCGAGGAGAGTCAAAAGTCGAAGCCCCCAAAAAGCCCATCTATGGCCCGTAATAAATCTATATACCAAATATTGACTTCCTAGCTCAATTTGTAGGGGAGTTAGGAGAGGAAAACTCCTTTTTCAAGGTCAAAAATGGGAAAACTCTCGTATCTCCCCTCCTAATTGATCTAGGAGGCTGATTTTTGGATATGTTATGCAACTTTGGGTTATCTATTGATTGGCTCGAAAAAGAACAATTTTTGCGATTTCAACTTCTCTACACCCTTTCCCCCGAATTTTGACACAACTGAATTTTGACTCGAGGTCATCCCCACTCCAAAATATCAAATGGTGCACCAATCGAAGCGTATTCCTCTAATACATTCGATTTTGATTAGTTTCGAGCTGAGCTAATAATTTTCCAATTTTGCAAACAAAAATAAAATAAATATCTTACACGGTCAAAAATAGTCGTAATGATCTTCTAGGACCCCAAAACGAATTTTGTTGATATCTCCCCCCCCCCTCCTCATCCATCGTAGGTTGATAAACCGTGAAAGACTGGTTTTCATTGGCAGTAATATGATGAAAAAAGTCAGGCTAAAAGTTTACGAGCGTTTTGAAAAACGTTGCTCAAAATTTTTAATCAGGTTTCGTAGTAGAATAAGTAAAACCAAGTGAAAATTTGTTGTAAATTTTTTTTTCTTCCTTAGATTCAATTTTTAAAAAATTGAAAATTTTTTATAGCTTTACTGTGACTTAGTATAAAATTTTGAAATTTTGTTTGAAAAAAATTTCTTTTTTCAAGTTTTTATATATATTTTGAAAATTTTGAAACAAGGTCGTATGGTGGAGGGGAGAATACGAATTTATACCACGTTTTTATTTGACTCATTCAATGTTGTGAAAATGAAAACTAAAATTAAAGCATGTTGTTTTTTGCCTCCAATCGAGATAATTAAAAATTGATATTGGTTAGAAATGGTCATCGAAGTGATTTTTTATTTCAGTATTCAATTTCGGTACATGATGCTTGACAGGTACCGTTCCGAAGTGCCCATTACCTCTACAATGGTTGCCTATCTTGTAGTAAGTCCATATGCCCACATAATCACCGTATTTGGTCTCCCCCTCCCCCGCCATTGTTGTCTAGTTTTTATGTGGCACGTTTCAGATTAAAAAAAAGTTAAATAAATAATAATTCGGTAGAGACCGATAAAATGAGTAAAAATAGTCATGCAAACAATTTGCTTAGTTCAAAATTTGAAGGGGAGTTAATTAAAGATATCAAAATAATTTTGATGAATATTTTTTGCGATCGTGGATTCTTGCATAATTTTTCAAAAGGAACAAAATGTGTTATTCACATGAATTGTCTATCTTTAAGATAGAGGGGGCTACATGCCAGAAAGTTTTTCATTGGGTAAATGTTCATTTGACTATTTTTACTCGTCTCGTACATTTTTATTCAACTTCTGTATTATTTTTTTCGAGTATGTGCATAATAAATTTGTTTAAGCGGCAGTATTTTCATGTTGGCAACACTCACATATGAAAACTAGCCCCTTGTGCGGTCAAATGCAACCCTTCATGGAGGTTGGCGATGGACATTTGTGATCGTTTCCTCGTTAGCCTCTTAGGCAAAAGAGTCTTTCCTAATAAGAGCCAAAAACAGCCCCCTACTTGAAATCAATTAAACTTGAGCCAAAATGTTACTTATAGTTTAATAATATACCAAAACGGTTTGTCCCCCTCACCCACCCTCTCCGGAATTATGGCCCTCCAAATATCAAAATTTCAACATGAAATATCTCCGGAAGGGGAGGGTAAAAAATTTTGAAAATTTTCATAGATTATACATTTTATTGAGTAACTATGAATGATAATTTTTTGAAAATTTCCGGTTCACATTTTCTCAATTTTTTTTATGTTGAAATTTATCAAAAAATTTTTTTAATTTGGGGGGGACTGATTGAAATTTTTTCCTAAATTTGAGAAAATCGAGACCAACGTGTGCTCCTGAATGGGAGAAAAAAAAAATTACTCAACCTCTAAACATTTTTTTTTTTTTTAAAAAAATTTCCGGTCTATTTTCGAACTTTTTTTGTATAAACCTCCTATTTTGACCCTCCTTAGTCGTGTTCGAGCGTTATTTTTGATGAACACAAGATAGGAAAAAAGTTAACTAGCACAATTTGAAAACCAAAATCATCGAGCCAAACCTATACCTCGATTTTCTAAAGTTAAGGAAAAAATTTTCACTCGAACTCCGCAGTTTTTTTTAGCAAAAAAAATTTTTGAGTTGGGATACTTGCCTTATTAGTTATGAAAAAGTAGTAAAAAATGTGTGGTTTTTTTTTGGTTTTGATTTTTTTTGGGCATGTTGCGTTCAATTTTGGAGCCTCAAAAAAATATATGTGATAGTTGACCACCTAACCACGATAATGAAAAAATTTCCAGCCACGAGTTCCCCCTTCCTGAATTTTTTTAATAAAATTTCAGCATAAAAAAAAATTGAGAAAATGTGAACTGAAAATTTTTGAAAAATTCTCATTCATAGTACTCGTTAAGAAGATGTATAATCTGTGAAAATTTTAAAATTTTATACCCTCCCTTTTCGGAGATATCGGAGTCATAATTCCGGGGGGTGGGGGGTTGGGGGACAAATTTTAAACCATAAGTAACATTTTGGTTCAAGTTTGATCGATTTTGGGTCGAGGGTCGTTTTTGACCGTTATTAGCAACGACTCTGATCATTATTTATCGAGTCGAAAAAAAAGTTGAATATCCTTAGAAAAAATACAAATGAATTTCTTCAATTTTGAGACCGATTTCGTGCGTTTTTTTATCGTAGTTTTAACGTATGTCTGTTTTTTTTTTCCTACCTTTTCCCTTTCTACCCTTGATCCAGACTTTGTTTCCACTTTCACTGTAATTCATTTCCTGTGCGAATTGCACATTCAACACGAACGATCGAAATACGAGTAAAAGTTGCAACGAAAATGGTAATACTACGTGCGAAATAATTCCTTTTTATGGGTGAAATTTTTTTTTCCTTTTTCATACGACAATGGTTGAATTTCTGCTTTCGTATATTTCTCGTCACGTTTTCATTGAAGGATCATCATCATCATCATTGTATAATCGTTGGTTTGTCGCGAAATGACGAAAAGTGACGTTTTCGAAATCGACCAAGAAAGGTGTGCGCAAAAAATTTGAAATAATAAAAAAAACACGAAAAAAGACGACTGTATATAATGTCGCAGTATTACCAAAGTACACGAAGGTTGAATAGAAGCAATTGGCGTCGAGGTAGAAGGAACAAGACAGACGACTTTTTCAATGTTCTCTTTCTCCTTCTCTCCATCTTCACTGGCAGAACGACCGATGGTACAAAATAAACGAGAGAAGAGGTGGAAGAAAGAAAGAAAGAAAAAAAAAACGAAGAAGAATATAAAAGACGACGATTCGATGGGTGGCTGGTATAATGCGTTTTCTGTTCGCGAAATATTCGCGACAACGACGAACCAGGCGAATAATGCTGAGATGGCGATGTACCTACCTTCGTACATATCTCTCCCTCTCTCTCTCTCTTTCTGTATACGTAGAATGGAGTGATGAGAGAATACAACCCTCTTCCCATCTTCCCTCCTTAATCATCATACGCCGAAACGAGATGAGAGCTGAGCTGTGCGAGACGACAGAGAGACGGTTAATTCGCGTAATTTTCATTTTAGTGTTCTAAAAGCCTGCTTCGCTTCGCGTTTCTGTGTGTCGTGCTTTGATAAAAAGTAAAATAAAAAAAAAAAGTAAAAAAAAAATGGAAAGTCTTCTCCGATAACAAGGGAGAAAAAAAGAAAGCTCGCGAAACGAAAGCAGTAGAAATGTAAAGAGTGGCAGAGAAAAAAAAATTACAGAGAAAAACACGAGAAGAGAAAGAAAAAAAAATGATAAAATAAATTAATACCTGCGAAAGTACGTATCGTCGTTGTCGTTGTTGTTGTTGTTGTGTCGTACTCGTCGTAGTTGTGTCGTAAGCTATGCACAACGAGAACGATAAAACGCGAAGGGAACGAGCGGATCGGCGAAGAGTATCTGTTTAGAAAAGTAGGCAGTATGAGGTGGAGGGGAGGGGCAGGGGTCAAAGGAAGACCGAAGAAAAACACCGCGGAATGAAATTATCTCGGCGTTGGCTGGTTTTTTTTTTCTCTCGTTTTCGATCGCGAACTTTTTCTCTACTTTAGTCGGTTGCGTTCGTTGGGGAGTGAGGACGGAGATGTCGGTGGTGGGGGATGTTTTCGAAATGTGAAACACCAGTATAATACGCTTTGGAAAAAGCGAGAGATGGAGATCGGTCGAAAAGCTGTACACGTTTTTTTCTATGTAGTAGTAGCAGTAGCAGTAGTAGTAGTAGTAGTAGTAGTAGTAGTAGTATTACGCTCTCTGTATACCGCATTTATATACGCGCGATATTTCGGATAGAAAATGAGAATTGAGGAGGAGGAGGAGGAGGGTTGTGCGCCAGGAGGAGCTTTACAGGGACTCGATTGTATACGAAACGTGCGCGCATACTCTTGGCTGAGGCTCAGGTCTGGACGAGTGAGTATGGTAGAAGCGGAGAACGTAAGCGTGTAGCTTTTTTTATCGTACGTTGCGAGGTGCACACGTGTAAAAGGGCATTTTTCATTGGCGGGCGTTTTTACTCTTAATATCTGTCTCTGCTGGTTCTCTATGTCTATGCGTCTCTTTCTACGCGCTGAAGGGTTGGTTTGCTTCGGGTATTTCCATCTCTGTCGGTCTCATCTTGCCAAACGTTGCTCTCTAAAGTAGTGTGTGTGTGTGTGTGTGCGCGCCTTTCTCTATCTCTATCTCTGTTTCTGTTCGTCGTTGCGAAGGTAGTACCCTTGTACACGTTTGGATGAAATGTTGCGAGACGAGAAGGGCGAGTGAGCGAGCGAGCGAGCGAGCGAGAAACTGGAGAGAATTTCGATATCGTTGTGCCGAATTGTCGCTATGGAAACCGAAAGACGCGCCCTGGTGCGGTACGTTTTTGTCAGCAGTCGAATCGTAGTGTACGGTAATTTTTTCTCTTTTTTCCTCTAGAACTGAGCCCTCTCCCCCCCCTCCCTCAGCCAACCCGACTGCTTCATCGACGACGACCGGTGATTTTTACCGTCGTATTTTTGATGCTGCGGTAAGCGTTTTTTCATTGGAAATGACGAATAGATGGTTGAATGGAAGGGGCTCAGGGGGTGAGATGAAAAAAGGGCTCGAATTACCGGCATTTTTTTTTTTTTTGCCTCCCCGACGACGACGACGACGACGATGATGATGACGTTGAAAAATACGCGACGATAAACGCTAAAAATAACGTTCAACGTTTTTAAACGTTACAAAATGTAAGCCTGTGCTGTGCTGGTGGTTGTAGCGACGCTGCCGCCCCTGCAAATGCGATAGCTGGGCAAAATTTAAATATTAAGTGCGCTTTTCTGTTGTCGTCGTCTTCGTTGATAATATCATCGCATCGCCCCCCCCCCCACCCCTTCCCAGTCGTTTCGACGTTGTCGTCGTTGAGCGCGACGATAATGCGGAAAAATCGACGTGTGTATATTTTTGTCTTACTAGATGATGATGATGATGATGATGACGATGATGAGTGCGCGGGAGAGAGGAGGTTGAAATGCGCGGCGTTGATATTAGCATTTTGTAAGCTTGGTACCGCCTACGATGTGGAAGTTGGGCAAAATTTGCACGTAATTGCATTTGTAGTACTTGTAATGCAGGTGTGTGGTCCTGTAGACAGGGTTGAACGACGATTTTGAGCCTTCTTGATGCTTTTACGATGCCACAAAGGTCTTGATAATTTGTTTTGGACGAAAATATCCGTAATTAGCTGGATCGAGTAGTATTGATGAAATTATAAACTTTGTGTGTTGAATATTTTTTTTGTTTTTTATTGTCCCAATTTCGAGTCGGAAAACTAGTCTGATCGTATCAGACTAGTTTTTCTCGAGCTATCTATTGTGAAGAAAGTTTTTAGCCTAATTTCCTACGCCGAATTCCCAATGAAAGCTAGACTATTACGTACTATCGACGTACGGTATATGGTGGCTATAGGAGGAGGAGCAGTTATTAACGACATCCATTTTGCAATCTTAGAGAGCCTTTTTGGCCATGAAAGATATTTATTCCGTTTATCATATCCTTTGATACACACGTGTAAAGAATTAAAATTTATTGAATAGGGGAAAGAGAAAGGACAAATAAAAAAAAGTCAATTTTTAGCACCTCCCAATTTTCAATTTTCAGAAACGTTAAACGACTTTTTTGATGTAGAATTGAACCTAGAACATTTCTGATTCAAATCATTTTTAGGATCGAATGCGTATTTCAAGAGTTATAAACGAATTTATTTCGCTAAAATATGTAAATTTAAAATGAGCCCAACTTGGGGCAGCTATTACTGCACAGGGAATTGAGGTTTTGCAAAAAATAAGATTTTCATTTAATGCCGGATTTAGTGTAGAATGTTTTTGTGCTCTTCCATTTTTTAGCCTAATTTTCTGTGTCATATTGTCAATGAAAACCAGGCTATTACGGTGTATCGACTTATGGTGGTTGTGAAGGAGAAGGGGTGGAGATATCGTGAAGTCTATTTTAGGCTCCTAGGAGACCATTGCTACCATTTTTGGCCATGTCAGATATTTATTCATTTTTATTTTTTTCCCTCGAAGACTAAAATCATTTACTTGGCTCGATAGTGACCAAATTGGGTCAAAATTCAATTCTGCTCAAATTGGAGAGGAGGGTGAAGTGTTGAGGGGTCAAAATTGCAAAAAAAGTTCCTTTTGGCGCCAACCGATAGACAGTTCAAAGTTGTATAATATATCCAAACATTAGCCTCCTAGGTTCATTAGGAAGGGAGATATGAAACTTTCCCTTTTTCAATATGAGAAAGGGGTTTTCTTTTCTGTATCCCATCCAAATTGAGCTAGGTAGCTGAAATTTGATGTGTAGGGGTCCTACCTAGGTATGCCTTTGGACGTTTCGACTTAAGAGCCTCATTGCACTTCTTACAAGTCCCAAAAAGTTATTTATTTGTCGGTTTTTCTTAATTTTTGGGTTTTTTCCTCGCATATTCCTCCCTCCCCCCTCCTTTACAATGGGGTAACCAAGTTGGCATTTGGTATGTAGATTTAGTATAGGTCCTGCATGCGCCTTTTGATGGTGTCGACTTTTCAGTCAGGTTGAACACTTCCTTTCCCCCTCCCCTGGATCACTGATTAGAAGTATCAGACTGAAAAAACTTTTTTTTTACATTTGAAACTTCCCTGCGGCGCTATACAAATTTAGGTAGTAGGCTTAGATTGACGATGGGTTCGATGTACATTTCATATTGCGCAGTGTTACCAACTTGTTGGCTTCTGACATGAAAATCTCTAATGTTTCCATTGACCAAGAAATATACCTTCTCCCTCTGCTTCTATCAACAATTTATATTCCTCGTACATATATTCAATATTAATTGCTTTCATCAAATCTGGACCCGCCGTGAGAATTTTTATGCATGAAAAGATGGGTTGGTAACATGTAAAACTCTTCGCTCTTGTTTATAGAACTTTTGATGTTTAGTAGAATGCTAGCTGATGGGAGTTCGTACAACGCTTTATGAAGGACGACGATACGTAGGCTTATCAAGTAGGTCTCTTCCCAGACATAAAGGGAGCGTTCGATAGAGCTTGGTGGCCAAAGATTTTCACAAGTCTGAAGAGACTCGGCTGCTCTGAGGATACGTTACGGATGATTTGTTTGTACTTGGAGAGCTAAACAGTCATGATGTGGAGAGAGTCGCAGATCTTTGAGCGGGAGTGTAATATGGGGCGTCCTCATGGCTCTGCGCTGGGGCTCTATCTTCGATTACCCTGTTTGATGATCTGTTGACTCTTTTGGACTTCCGGGAGATGCGAGAAGATAGCTTATGTAGATGATGCTACAGTGATATTAGGAGCCAAAAATTACAGAGAGATTATCGAGAAAGGGAACTTAGTCACGGCAAAGCTCGATGCATGGGCTTACTCTTTAGATGATGTTTTCACCGACAAAGTGCCAGCTCATGTTTCTCGTAGGCTCGATGGACACCACCGGTCCCATTTAGACCACGCTTAGTTGGGCTAAGGTGAAGTTCGTTGGCTCTGTAAAGTATCTAAAAAATAGAAAGCCCCCTTTTTCTCATAAGAAGTGCTGTGCAGGCATCTAAAAATGTGTCTTAATAAATGAGCTATTTCTAAATTTCAATCCGATCGTCAATTCAAGTGGCCAACTTTGAAGACAAAAATTTATCCTACAAATTTTGCCATATACACTTTTCGCCCTACTTGATTATTGAAGGAATAGCATTTGTTTGAATTTTATGAGCCCCTTCGAATAATTGAGATAGGCAACATTTATATGGCATCAAAGAAGCAACCGTTGGAAACGACAATTTTAGCAAATTTTTTGTTTTCAAGATTCTCCATCGGACCACTACCTCACTCCTCTTCTCCCTCCCATTCCTCATGTAGAATCTTGGGAACAAAAAATTTGCTCAAATTGTAATTTTGAATAGTGGGCCTTGTAGTTGGCATCTTTTGTTGCATTTTCAGTTGTCGTTATTTTCAAAATTTGCCTACATCCATTATTTGAAGGGACTTATGAAATTCAAACGAATGCTGCCCCTTCAATAACAAAAATAGACAAAATTTGTGGGGAAAATGTTTGTTTACATGGTGATTGAATCAAAATTTTGAAATTGCTGACATATTTTTAGATGGTTGTACAGTAAGATGAAGAGGACTTTGTGTGGTGTACCATTGAACTCGCATCTATTTGTTCTATTTCAGTACTTTTCTGTTTTGATGAATTTCAACAATCTACCTAAAATAGGTCGGATTTAATTGTGAAAATGTGCTGATAGTTGATCAATGTATCATGATAGGCGAGTCTTTAATTAATGATCATTAATCGATCCATTATAACTTTCTCGAGTCGATCGAATCTTAATAATTTTTTCATTTTGCTGCCCATCCCTCAAAAGATATGTATATTCGTTTACTTGTCAATCATCAGTTCGCGATAATGACAAAACACGTTCATTTATTCGACAACGCTGAGGAAGCCAAAGTGCTGTTTGGTCAAATGCAATCTACCGGGAATATTCTGTTGTTTACCTGACGTCACAGACAGACAGATGGACAGACACTCGATGTGTTCAAAGTAGAATTTATGTACGAAATGTCTTTTTCTACTGGGTAAATGTACTGGCGTAGTAATACCACAATGGTACCCCCACTCGGCACTTGAAGTGTGCGAAAGATGAGTCTGAAATCTGTCGTGCACTCATCGTCGAGATAAAAGCTTCAGCTGATGAACGGATACAGAGAGCAACAAAGGCGCGAAACGTTGTGACCAAGACACTCGCTGCACATTGGCTAAACAGAAACGCAGACAGACAGACAGACACACAGACACACAGTCGCCCGTCAAAAGCAAAGTTCTCACCCGAGCGACGCTAAAGTTTTTCCATTTCGTCTCGCGAGACAATCTTACCACGTACCTACGTACCTTTTGTAAGGCTGCTGCATAGCCCATAGTATAGCATGGCATAGCATAGCATAGCGTAGCACAGCACCTATCTACGTACTTTATTTACCCTGCCTGTATTCAACACGACGATCGTACAATAAATTACGTACACTAGAGACTCGACATAGTAAAGGGATGAGATGAAGAGAGAGAGTGAGTGAGTGTACAAGAAGAAGGTCGATGCAACAAGTGCCCATTTTACCGAACGCGTTTTTACCCAGCACCCTGTCTCCTCTCCCCCTCCCCTCCCACGTCTTGTCCGTTCTTTGTAGCCGTTTGCTTGTTGGCTACATCCCTTCCCTTCTGCTGCTGCTGCCATTTCAGAATTTCGCCGACTTTACATTTTCCTGTCCGTGCTAAGTACTCGTCTGTGTAGAAATGTAATATACCTACGTCTTTTTATGTATATATAAAAAAAAAAGAAGAGCTTCCAAGTAAATCCGTATTTTTCATTGGTTCGCTGATAGCGTAGCTGTAGATAAACGGTATCTTAAGGTTCGTTTTGCCGATATTGTCGATATGGTTAATGATCGAGATACTGGATCATTGGTAATGGGATATTCATCCTAGTAGTAGGTTGGATAGACGGTCTACTGTTTCTTTATAGTCTTCATATTCTGTCCCCTTATCGAGTTGTGCTCTCTTTTACTCGATTCTCGATGGTGATATTTGGTAAGGCTTTGCATTCGTCGTTTTTATTTTTATTTCCGCGTTCCTGAAGAAATACAGACCACGTAGCATGTGATATATACCTTAACCTGTGTGCAGCTTGGTGTTTGTGTTGGACTGACGTTGACGTGGGTGATTGATTAGGGATATCGATTGCTTTCGTTTCCATGATCGGATTTCAGCCGATGAGCCGAACGTAATGAAATCCAGTGTAATGGTGGTAATTTGAAACGAACGAGGAAAATAGGAAGACCCTGGAAAGAGTACGTAGTTGGGTATTGTTGATGGAAAAGTTGTTTTTGCTCGGGCAAGATTTATTTACGGTAACGTTTTCAGCTTGTATATAGTGGATCGAATTTAATTTTTAATTCGTACGTAAGAATGAGAGGAGAGAAAAGGGGAGATAAATTTAACAGTTATTCATCGTATTGGGATTTATTGGCAGGGCGAGGGAGAATACCTTTGTATTAGTTTGTTCGAGTTTTTATTCGATTTCGAATAATTAGCCTGCCCAAATTGTCAATAAAACTTAACAAAGTCATTAGGGGACTGTCGACCCCTGAGGTAGGGGGTGGTGGCGGTGGTGGCGGCGAGGTATCAGGATCTTAGAAAAACATGGAGACCATTTTTGGTTGTGTCAGATTATTATTTTGTTTATTTTTAGTCTGATTTTCTATTTCACGTTGTCAATGAAAATCAGGGCATTACAGACTATTAGCGTGCGGGGGGGGGGGGGTTGAATACTAACGAAACGCGTTTTGGGGTTCTAGAATACCATTGAGATCATTTTTGGCCATGTCAGATATTTATCCATTTTTGAACACTCTCTCCCCTTCCTCCGCCCTTCTTACTGAATAATTTGCTTCGCCCATACTAACCAAAATCGGTCAAATTTGGGCAGTAGGCTTTTGATATCGTTGAGTGGGGATGATCTGTGGTCAAAACTCAGTCATGTTCAAATTTTAAAAAAGGGGTGCTGACGAACAAAAATCGTAAAAATTGTTCCTTTTTGTGCTAGTCGATGGAGGATCATGAATCGTATAAATATCCAAAAATCAGCCTCGTAGACCAGTTAGGAGGGGCGAGGGGGAGGGATCACCCTCCAAGTCAAGCTACGAAGTTGAAATTGGTATGCAGACTCAGTAAGGACCATTGTTGTGCTCATTGTGCGTTTCGACTTTTCAGACCAGTTGCACTCCCTCCCAGTCCCAAAAATGTGGTTCTTTGGTCGAATTTTTGTTATTTTTTTAAGTTTGTCTCACTCATATCTCCCCTCCAAGTTGAGCTAGGAGGTTGTATTTTGGCAAGTGGATATAATAGGAATGCCAGATGTGCCTTTTAGGAGTTCCAATTTTTCAGCTTCATTGCACCCCCCCCCCCAACCTGTACTGAAGTAAAAACATCCCAGTGCTCATCTTTTTAGCCTGATTTTCTACGTCATATTGTCAATGAAAATGAGGCTATTGCAGTGCATCGATTTACAACGGATGAGGGGAGGGGGTGCAAAATCCGTTTTGGGGTCCTAGAAGATTATTGTGATCGTATTTGACCGTGTCGGATATTCATTTTTACCCCCCCCCCCCC
>FIZR01025384.1:0-14282 GCA_900060175.1 Ferrisia virgata | reverse complement strand
TTTTTTCCCCCCCCCCCCCCAATAAATTAAAAGATTATTTACTTAGCTTGATATTGGCTAAAATTGATCAAATATGAGGAACAGGCTTTGATGAGTGTTTCAATTGATTGTGCCCAAATTTGGGGGAAAGGGTGCTGAAGGCTAAAAGTTTAAAAATTGTTCCTTTCTGAGCCAATGGATGGAGAATCAAATGTCGTGCGATGTATCCAAAAATCAGCCCTAATACTTCAATTAGTAAGAGAAATATGGGGGTTTTTCCTCTTTTTGGCCTTGAAAACAGTCAGTTCCACGCTCATCTTCCTACTCGAATTGAGTTTGGAGGTTGAAAGTTGACATGTACATTTGACAGAGATCTTAGATGTGTTTTTTTAAGAGTTTCAACTTTTCAGCTCCGTTATATCCTCCCCCTCCTCTGTCTCTCCCTAGGCATTTTTTTCTTCGTTTTTCGAATTGATTTTTCCTATATCTCCCCACCAAATTGAATTAGGGTGTTGAAATTTGATATGTTGATTTAGTACGGATCCTACATGTGCTCTTTTGTGGTTTCAGCTGTTCATTCCCAGAATATACCTGTACCCCTACCAAGAGCTTTTTTTATGGGGACACGTGAGGGCACGCAGTGTCTCTACAAAAATTTTCAAAAATGCCACAAAAACTGAAAAAAGTGAAAATCAATTTTTGTGTAACCTTGCCAATAATTTTTGGATTTTTTTTTTCAGTAGACACAATGGCAAAGGGTGGGAAGGTGGTACAAAAACTTATGGACTCGTAACTTTAGAGAATCAGCGTATCCCTTAAAAAGAAGTATACCACTGATTTGAAAAAAATATCGCAGAGAGCTCCTTTTCTTTTTTTTGGACGTTGAATGCTGTATTGATTTAGTCTATAATTTACTCTCCATGGTTTTCGGTAAACGTATCGTAATGGCAAGAATATCCGTTTAATGCGGCTTTTTGCACCGCGAATATTGTTCAGCTTAGATTTATGTATACGTAATTTTTTGGTCAAAAATACGATACGACGATTTGTCATATTCGAAAAGATGGGAAAAACTCGTAGCAAAGGAGAGAATAGAAGAAAAGAAAATAGCCTCGTAAAGGAAAAAATTAGGCGAGCAATATATACGTGATCAAGATGACGAATGAGAAAGTAAAACATTGCACCCTTTTTTCCCCTTTAACGACACGACAACGAGACGACATCGACTACAGACAGTTTCGTTCGTATTCGGTATCTCTTTGGTCTATGTCGAAAACAGACTCGTAAAGTAATATATTTATTTTACGAGTTTTTTGTCTCGTTTCGTCGGGAGAAAATGAGAAATTTCGTGCGTCGTTTTAGAATTTAACGAAAAGTAGACAAAATGTTAGTATATAAGAGTATAGACGGTGGTAGTCGTTGTCTTGATGTTAAAATTGTGTACACTTGTACAAGTGGGTTGTTAAATGAATCCGGAACGAACGAAAGAAAGCGAAATAAAGTGCTGAACGATTTCTACGTCAATTTTCTCGTACGTTTAGAATTTTGTAATAATTTTTTTTCGTCTTCGAATTTGTACACTTTTGGCTGCTTCCGGGCCCAGAACCGGGTCTATTTTCGTGCCATGAAAGAAGCATAAGCACATAGTACAGGATGAGTTGGTATTGGAAATTTTTTGATGCGAAATTTAAATCAATCTTGATCGTCGTTTTCTCTTTTTCAAAGGTATTTTTCTCCCAGTCAACTTCGGCGATTTATTCTTTACGGAAAGTTCACGAGAGATGATTGAGACGGAATTGACTTGAATTTTTCTCGACAATATTTTTAAAAATTAGAGAGTTTTATGAATGTTGTGTACGTATTTTTCGCTTAGAATGTTTAACGTTCGCTGTAATATTCGCCCGTTTGTGCTTATTCGCTTCGTCGAAGTTTCCTGTTTCGCGTAGGCGAATAAAACTCTACCAAATAATTTTCTCTTCTGGCAAAAGGATGAAAAATTAACGAAACAGGGTTTTAGTAGTTGCAGATTTCTAGGAAATGTAATCTTTTTCCGCCGGAAGGATAGGAATGAACGGAGTGTATTAGGGATGTGTTTGCCGGCGAGAATTATTATGGTCGTCGTCATCATCATCATCATCATCATCACCTTCAACATTATTATCATCACTGTTACCATCGTCTCAATGATGGAATCTAGTTTCGTTTTTTTTTCATTTTTTTCCTCTTCTTTGGAAATAGTAAATTCAGTGTGAGAGCTTCCTAGGTCAATTAGAAATACCTAGAACTGTTTTTTCAAGTTTTGCTACCTTTGAAAAATATTTTCACGGTTTTGACAGCACCATTCTCTTCTCATTTTGTTTCGAATTGAACTAGAAAGCTGAAATTTTGTGCATAGACTGGGTAAGCAACTGCGTACAGCCTTTGCCGAAAAGTTTACTTTTTTCGTCGTCGTGATCGTTACCAAGTGTATCTTTTTTTAGCCTAATTTTCCATGTCATATTGTCAGTAAAAACCAGGCTATTATGATCTATCAACCCATGACGGTTGAGAGGAGGGGGAGGGGGGATATTAACAAAATTCGATTTGGAGTTCGCGAATACCATTACGACTATTTTTAGTCACTCACGACAGATTTTTATTTTCATTTTTATCTTATTCCCCCCCTCCCCTCCCCCAAAACTGAAAAATTATTTGCTCAACTCCGTATCGATCAAAATCAATAAAATTTAGGGAATAGGCTTCGATTGGGATGTCATTTGATATTCTAGAGCGGGGTTGATTTCGGGTCAAAATTCAGTTGCGTCCAAATTTGGGGGGAGGGGGTGTTGATGGTGAGGGGTAGGGGGATACTAACAAAATTCGATTTGGAGTTCGCGAATACCATTACGACGACCATTTTTAGTCACGATAGATTTTTACTTTCATTTTCATCTTATTTCTTCCCCCCTCCCCGCCTCCTCCCCCGAAACTAAAAAATTATTAGCTCAACTCCGTATCGACCAAAATCAACAAAATTTAGGGAATAGGCTTCGATTGGGTTGTCATTCGATATTCAAGAGCGGGGTTGATTTCGGGTCAAAATTCAGTTGCGTCCAAATTTGGGGGAGGGGGTGCTGAGGGTCCAAAATCGCGAAAATTGTTCCTTGTTGAGCCAATCGATAATCGATCCAAAGTTGTATAACGTATCCAAAAATTAGTCTCCCAGGTCAATTAGGGGGGAGATATGAGGGGTTTCTCCCCTTTTTAAACTTGAAAAAGCGCTGTTCCCCCCTTGTCTCCTCTCCAAATTGAGCTAGGAAATTTAAATTTGGTATGTGGATTGTTGGTATAGGTCCTGGATGTGCCTTTTGGCGGTGTCGAATGCTTCGCTCTATTGAACCACTCCCTACTCCGCCCCTTCCAACTTTGACTCCTGATAAGGAAATTTTTTCGTGGAAAGATGAAACGATGGTATGGTTTTACTATCGTGATTTAGTTTCGGATTTTAACTAAAAGGTATTTTTTCCTCGTGGAAGGGGAAATTAATATGCCGAAAAGTGTACTTTTCCTGTCAGCGTTTAAATTTGAATTTAAACAAGTGTAATTTTTTTCTTCACGAAAGCACAAAAAAGTGTACCTTCACTCTTTACTGGTCCCATTGAGACGTTTTTTTCGTGGAAGGTAAATTGGTGTACGTACTAAAAAGTGTACTTTTCCTGTCGCAATTGAAAATTCAACGTGGGATCATTTTTTCATGGAAGGAAAATCGGTGTATTGAAAAGTGTACTTTTTACATCGTGGTTGAAATTTTAATCAAATGTGAGTATTTTTTCACGGAAGACAACAAAAGTGTACCTAAAAGCGTACCTTTAACTACTGCGATTAAAGTTTCAATCAAATGTTGTATTTCTCGTCATGGAAGGAGTAAGGTGGTGTACTTTTGGTGGGAAGATTGAAATTTCAACCAAGTGTGCTTCTTTCTTCAAGGTAGAGAAAGTACTGAATTAAAAAGTGTACTATTAAACATTATTGTTGAAATTTTCATCAAATGTGAGTATTTTTTCACGGAAGATAACGAGTGTACCAAAGAACATACTTCAACTATTGCGATCGAAGTTTCAATCAAATGTCGTATTTCTCTTCATGGAAGGATTAAAGTGTACTTTTGGTGGGAAGATTGAAATTTCAACCAAGTGTGCTTCTTTCTTCAAGGCAGGAAAATTACCGAACTAAAACGTGTACCTTTTTCCCGTCGTGATTGAAATTTTAATGACGTGTCGAATATTTCTTCATAGAAGGAAACAAGTGTACCTAAAAGTGCTATTTTTTTTGCCTTTTTCATAAAAGGAAAAAAGTGTACTTTGATTTTTTTTTTTTTGAAATTTTCACATTTCCTCAAATTTTGTTAGTTTACTCCAACTCCAGCAAAATCTACAAATGCTTGGAAAAAGATCATTTTCTTTTGTCATTCGATTTCTATCTTCGTGTTTTTGATACAAATTTTCGCTACAAATTGTTATCGATGGTGTTGTGACAATACCGAGGGAAGGGCTGGTACATAATATGAGAATTTGTTGATGGCGCTACTCGTGGCATAATCTGGTCATTTGAAACCGACTTACGTGTGTGCAAATGACCATATTTTCGGATGGTGCCGAAGAAGAAGGAGAAGAAGTGAGAATGAGGGAAAAAAAGCTACATTGCCGCGCCGTCCGTCTTCTCACCTTTCTCCCCTCTTTTTTTTTATGTGTCATTTCCGACGACACGGTAACGGCGGGCGGCCGGCCCGAGTGGGTGAGATTTTTCGCGTTCTACATCGAGGGTTAATGGCTTTTGACGGCTGCTGCTGTTGAGGTGGTGGCCCAGGCGCCGGCGGCGGAGCAGTGTTAATTTAGCCGACGCGGTCGATTAACGCCGGATGATCGTATTTTATATGGGTACGAGATTACGTTATCGTTAAAAAGTGCTGCTGCGACCGCTGGCACCGTCGCGCCGGGCCCCCGGCTTCAATATTGCGAGAAATACCGATACGTCGCGTCGTGTATGTCGAAGCCGAGAGAGATTACAAGATGGTTGAAGTGAGGAGAAGTAAAACGGAAAAACAGGCGAAATTCGTCTGGTTCGAGATTACGAAGAAGTTGTCTGTGTCTGTGTGTGTGTGTGTGTTTTATTTATTTTCAAACCACTTATCAGTAATAGGAAGTGTAACCACGCGCTTGACCGGAAATAAAGCGCGGCGCACGTGTTGCTGTTGTCGTGTACATTCACACACGTCGGTTATTAGATTGATGATAAAATAAGATGGAGAGCGAGAGAGAGAGTGAGAGAATGCGATAATGAGCATAGAGCACGAATAGAAGAAGTAGAAGTTGAGTAAGAAAGAGGTGGTAAGGTCCGGCGGCGTGTACGCGGCCCAGCCGTCGGTCGTCGTCTTTGATCCGTACGTAATATGGGATGCCGCAGGCGGAAGAAGTACCAGCAAAATGAAAGAGTGAAAAAAAAAAAAAGGAAGGTAAAAAAGAAAACCGCGCGCGCCAGAATGAGAAACATAAGAGCGAGCGAGCGAGAGAGCGACGAAGAGGGTCACGTATTTGAAACGACCTTGACCCCGGGCACATTAATAGAGCAACGCACGCGTCCTTTTATTAATGAAATTTAAATAACGTGGTAGTATTTGTTATTGCTGTCGTATTCGCTGTTCTATTGCTGATGCGGCGGTAACGGCAGCAGTAATAGTCGATTATACGCCACTCTCTCTCGCTCTCTTTCTATCTCTATGTAGGTGTGTGTGTGTGTGTGTGCATTCTCTCTTTGTCGGGCATCCCTTTTATGTGTGTTACTGCTTACAGCGAATGTTCTGTCGTGCTCTCTTTACGCCTATCTTTTTCTTTCTCTAGGTCTGTTACTGGTGTGTTCCCGGTGTTTACCTTTTTGATTTACTTCGGTCGATTTTATACGGTTTTTCGTTTGTTTTGGTTTTAGCGTTGTTGTAAAATTAATACGACGATGGGTGTTGTGTATCACCACCATTTGGTGTTTAGGATTGCGATGTGTGCTTATTATGTTTGTGTGTAGGTGAATGTGGTTTTGGGTGTTTTTTTTTTTTTTTCTATCACTGATGCTGCTGGATATGCTTAAGTAGTAAATCTTGAATAGTACATTTGCGGTGAAACATCGCACAAAAGCAATAAAATACTGTTTTAGGTATTGACTTCTATATCACTGTTATGGATTTAGGTGCATATTTGAATTATATTTAAAGAAATTTCCAACAACTATTCCATTGAAGCTTTCTGTTAGTACGATAGGGTTGAAAAGTCACTAGTTGCTTTTATCACATCCGTAAGATTATTGCGTTGGAATTGAATTTAAAACGTCAAGGAACGGTTGAAATGCTGAAAAAAGGTTTACTATGTCATTTTACACCTTGAAAAACATGGTAACAAAAAAAAACAGAAAGAAAGTTCAAAGAACTATAATTTTTAACTTTTGAGGTATAAAATAGCAGATAATCGTTTGAATAGTAATTTGACAGCTCAAAAAACCTCCCCAAAATTGGGAAAATATCTTTTGAAATTTGTAAACAGACGATGATATTATTTGAATGTTATTTTTCACAGCTGATGAGAGAAATGAATCGAAAAAGTAACATTGGAAATTCGCTTAAACGACGAAAAACTAATTCAAATGTTATATTTCACATATTGAAAAATAAAAAAGTTTGAAAAAATAACATTCGATATGCCATTTTACACTTCAGAAACGTGTTAATAATCGAAAGGAAACATTGAAATAGGTGTAAAATTGGTTAAAATATCATACCACGCCTCAGAAAACGTAAAAACCTTGGGGAAAAAAATCTTTAAAAATTCGTTATATTATTCAAAATGCCATAATAGGTGTCATCATACGTGAAAAATCGAAAAAAAACTTAATAAAAAAATGCGTACAAATGTTCAAAATCTCATTTTACGTATCAAAAACGTGTAAAATATTTTATCTCTTAAAAAACATTAAATATTTAAAATAAATTTAAAAAAATTGTTCAAAATGTCATTTTGCATGGTGTGAAATGTCATTCCGAATGATTTTTTTCATAATTTTACAAATTATTTGATGTTTTTTTGATTTTTTTTTTTTTGAGACGTAAAATGACATTTTAAACTGTTTTTTCGCTATTTTTATACTTCTACGAAGTTCTGTACAGCTTTTTTTCCTCGTTTTTTTAAAGGCCTAAAATGGCATTTTGATCAATTTTTTCATGTTATTTTAAATTTTTTTTTTTAGGTTTTTCAACGTTTTTTGAGTTGTAAAATAGAATTTTGTACAATTTTTTCTTTCTTTTTGCATGTTTAATAATTTTTGTTTGTTTTTTTAACGGTTTCTTTGTGATGTAAAATGAAATCTTGCTAAATTTTTTCGTTATTTTATATATTTTTGAATTTTTTTTTCTTATTTTCACTATTTTTTTTTTGATAATTTTTTCTGGTTGTTTGACAAGTTTTTTTTTTTTTTAAGCGTTTTTAACACGTAAAATGGTATTTTTGTCAATTATATATGGTTTTTAAACATTTTTGGAGTTTTTTAACGTTTTTTTTTAGATCTGAAACGAAATTTTGCTCAAATTTTTCGTTGTTTTACATATTTTTGAATTTTTTTTTTCGTTTTCTCACCAATTTTTTTGGGGTAAAATGGTACTTAACATCGATGTTATGCGTTTTTGAAACATTTTATCTGATTTTTCAAGCATTTTGAGGTGTGAAATAGATTTTTGCCCAATTCTTTCGTTACCTTAACTGGTTGTTGAAGCTGTTCTTCGTTTTTTCACTTGTTTGTGGTGTAGGATGGTATTTTTAACAATTTTACACGGATTTTAGAATTTTTTTTTCAATTTTCAACGCTTTTAGCTCGATTTTCTTTGTCATCTAAGTGCGACGTTTAAGTATGGAGGGGGGGGGGATATCAACAAAATCCGTTTCGGTGTCCTAGAATACCATTACGACCACATTTGACCATTTCTGATAATTATTTTTATTTATTTATTTATTTATTTATTCCGAAAAGTAAAAATTATTTGCCAAGCTCGATAGCCTCCAAATTTTGGGAAGAGGGGGGAGGGGGGGTGTTAAGGGGCTAAAATCGCAAAAATTGTCTTTTTTTCAGTCAATTGATAAGCAATCTGATGTCGCATAACATATCCAAACATCAGCCTCCTAGGTCATTGGGTGGGAGTTGGGGTGGGGAGGGAGTTACGAAGGTTTCCCCTTTTTAACCCTGAGAAAAGCTGTCTCTTCGTTATCTCCCTTCGAAATTTAGCTAGGAAGTTGAAATTCGGTATGTAGACTTGGTAGAGGTCATATATGTGCTGGTGAGGAGGGGGGAAGGGGTGTCCGTCTTTTCAGATTCGTGGCTCCACCTCACAGTCCCCAAAATGTTCTTATGTTTTGCCTCTCCAAATGTTGCTAGGAAGATGCAGAGTTAGCATAGGTCCTGGATGTGCCTTTCAGTGGCGTCGATCGATTTTTTAGCTCCATAACACCCCCTCCTCCCACCTTTACCATTCTGTATGATTTGAAAATCAGTAGGCGAAAAACATCCAGCGAATGAAATGTTCCCTTTTCATATACCTTTTAACCATGTATCTGCCTTTTCTTTTTGACTAATTTTTTTTGTTCATTTTTCAATAAATCTGAAAAGTCGTAGGAATTCTAAAACCATATTTTCAGTCGGCATTTTAATTATTCGGACGATTTGAAACTTAATTTTGTACTTTAAATGTTACTTTTGATGAAAAGGATTAACTCGCACATTTCACCGTTTAAATAAATGATATTTTCAACCTACTCGTAGCAATGTCAAAGTTCAGATTTTCATCAACGTCTTGCCTACACATACCTTTCATCTTTTACTCGTGGTGCTATGGATGCTGTTGAATTTTCTTTTTATTAAGCTCATTTTAGCCTACATTATTTACCTTGCAGCTGCGGCAGTTATTTTCTAATTTTTCGGTTCTGAAAAGAAATTCATCGAAGCTCTTCGCTTGTGATTTTTTTTTCAACCATTGCCTATTTCATTATACCTATTGTATTCTTCATATTCGCCTTGTGTGTACGTATGTTTGTTGAATACAAAAGCATACACACGACAAATATCCGATGAACGAATTAAATTCTTACGTAGGGATAGGGACGTAGTTCTTCGTACTTGTACTACGTTTACGTATCGTAAGAAAGCATTTTTCATAAGTCGACGAATTGATGAAGGTTTTTGCAAATAAATCGAAACGAAGTGCATACATACGTAGGCATACGTGTATATATGAAAAAGACACGAAACTGTACATCGAGTACGTAATATCGTCTAGAACAGATCAGTTCTGTTTTTGACGTGTTTTTTAGTTTCTTTCATCTTCTTGTTCAAATACACATATAAGTGTATTATTTTTACCCTACGTTTGTTTGTTTGTTTTTTAGGTTTTTTTTTTTCATTTCTAGTTACGTAGAAACATGTTGCTTATTCCTTTTTCGTACGAGTGTGTTTTTTTTTTTTGAACCGTTGTGTTTAGTTCGCTACATTGCACGGTATCTTTTGCAAAGGATAAAAGGCGATGTAATGTCGTGGTTTTTGACACGATGGCGACAACGTTGTTGTTGTCGTCGTTGTTGGTCGACGATAGTAATGATATTAGGTTGCGCGTTGAATTTTTGGTGAAATTGACGTCAGTTGTGTTGAAAAAAGGGTTCATCGTACTCGAGAAGGATACACTTATATAGAGTACGGTGTTTCGTACATGTATATGTATATATGTAGGTGCTAATATTTCACTTAATGGTTAAGGAAATTGTTGTAAGTCTTGCATTGAGTTACACATTATGAAATGTACGATAATCTTTAGGAAATAACGTGTACTTGGAGGAGGAAAAAAAATAAAAATAAACCAGCGAAATACGTAATAATAAAAAATGACCTGCATGTAGGAAGTTTATATCTGGTATACGAGTAGAAAGATGCAAATTATAATGAATGGAAAAAAGAGCATAGAAAAGTAGGAAAAAAATTATCAGTGGGTAACCAGACGTCATGCTGCAAATTATGATAACGCGCATTGTGCATATATTTGTATAAACACACCGTCGTCGTCGTCGTTGATTTATTTACAGAAAGCGAAACCAGCCCAATGTTACATATTGCGACCACAGTGGTATTATTATTATAAATATACGTACTGTATACTGCACGTATCGTACACGTACCAGTGCGAAAACGTCTCTGTAAAGAGTAAAAATTAAATAATAGATACGTGTAGGTAAGAGGTAGGTACAGCAAGTTCTATCTCTGCACGATACGCTATACGATCGAGATAACCATCTTGTTAGCTCCAGATACGAGTGCATACTACGTACTGTACAATGATGACCAAAGATCGAAAGCGATAACGTCCCAGTGAACAATATTCGTATTTATACATTTTATTCCCTCTCTTTATTTTTACTTTCTTCTATACATTTTCATAATAATGGTGTGCGTTTTCGTCGCACAACACAACACAACACGTTCTTGTACGTATAAATAGTACTGAAGATGTAAGCGTTGAGCATAATGTAACTTACTTTGTGAATAAACGAATTCGTGCGAAGACCTGTACCATAAAACTGAAGGAAAAAAAAAACGTAATCTTTCTCTTGGCGTGGTTGTTTGACTGTGAATTGTGAAACATTATTCTTTTATTGTTTTGAACGAGATTGTTTCCTTTTGTTGGTTGAATTTTTGTCCTGTTTTGTTTGGCTGAGTATTGTGTAAAATTATAGCCAAAGTAGGCGATAGATAAATTGCCAAGAAGAATTCAAATTTGCGAAGTGTTCGCGTTTCTTAAGGCAATAAATAATTCACTTATTTGGGAAAATTTTAGAAACTTCGTTGAGAAAGGTCCATTATTGCGACGGGTAGAGACGATTCTTTTCGCAGTTATTTCGTATAAATATGAATTTTCATCTCGATGTTCTCGTTAAAAATGTTTTTCGAGACGAGTTGCGTAAAATACCTTCTTTTCATGTGGAAATTACCTTCAAATTACCATTATTACCGAGTAATTACCACGAATGTTGTGTAATTACCGAGAAATACGGGTATCCGTTTTGTAATTACAGAGAATCGTTGTTACTGCATCGGCATTTTCAGACGTATTTATCAAAATAGTTCTTAGATTTGCGTTTATTACCCAGTAAATACTGCCAAGAGTACCGTAATCACTGATAATCCTGACGGGTTATGCGTAATTAACGATGGGTTGTCGCTGTAAATGATTTTCACCATAGCGGTTAGGAATTTCTTCATTTTACCTCGAAGTTACCCTGCAATTTACCATTATTACCAGATAATTACCGCAAAAATACCGTAATTACCGAGGAAAACGTGTTTATGTTTTGTAACTACAGAAAAGTGTTACCAGTTTACCAAAATTTTCAGAAGTATTAACCGTTATGTTTGGTTGATTTGCAATTATTGCCGTTTTGAATACCGACTGAAGTATCGTAATTACCGAGAATCCTGACAGGTGTTACGTAATTACCGCGCAATGTCGCTGAAAATTACTTTAAAAATAAGGCCTTCAAGGTATCTCTATTTTACCTCGAAGTTACCTTCGAATTACCATTATTACCGAGTAATTACCGGCAATGCGAGCTTATATTTTGTACTTGCAAAACATGGTCGTCTTTTTATTAGAATTTTCAGGAGTATTTATTGTAATAATTGGTCGATATTCCATTATTACCGATTCGATAACATAAATTTACCATAATTACCAAGAATACTGCGATGTTATTTTATAATTATAACGCATTGTCTCTAGTTTTCCGATCTTTACAATTGATCTTCAGGATGCCTCATCCACGGTATTGACAGTTTACCTTCAAATTACTTCCTGTTTACCATTATTACCAAAAAATTACTACGGTTACATTGTAATTACCGGGAATACGAGTGGATATTTTGTAATCACATAGAATAGTTTTCAATATACTTGAATTTTTAGAGTAACTGTCGGAGTATGCAGCTGATTTACCGTCATTACTGAGTAAATACTGTAAATTTACCGTAATTACGGAGAATTCTGTCCTCTTATGTGTGACGACTATGTATCGTTGTTACTTTACTTTTTTTAGAACGTGATTTTTGAGATGCCTTCCAGTACATTACCATTTTTACCTAGAAATTACCCACGAATTACCGTTATTACCGAGTAAATTGAAATTACCAGATCACCCCGTGTCTAATCGACGCAACTTTGGTTTTGAATGATTCGAATTTGCTCAGCATTTTTTTTTGCGAGTTTCTCTCAATGCCCTAGTGAAGGAAACACACTATTTTTAGTCCAAATTTTCAGGGTTTAGGATAGTGTTGGGTGGGGGGAGGATTGGGTTTCAAAATTATCATGTAATTTCGTCTTATTGCTGCATGTCTCAGCTTTTTTAGCTCATATTTCTGGATTGTTTGTACTCGAAATAAATCGGTTTGCCCTATTTTGTGGGGAATTGAAAAGAGATGGAAAATTGTTGAGCAAACTTTTGAAAGTTCAAAGTTGTACTTTGGGGATGAATACTGAGCTTTTCATAATAAGCGCCGAGGTTGAAAGCTCCTATTTTAAAAATCTGAATAATGAGACGTTTCGTACTTGTTTGAAATAATCAGTTTTCAACTTGAGATCTCAACTCACCAGAAAGGGCAGACGAGGCCTTTAATTTTGGTCAAAATTCAAAAAATGGAAATGGTGAAGTGACGTATCGATTGTTAGTGATTCGAGGACGCTGAGTTTGAATATCGGTTTATTTTTTTGATCCGACCCCTCCAAACGCCCCCCTCTCCCCAAAAATCAGAAAAAAATAAAGTCACTTGTCGATTGTTACTAATGTGCGATCACTGAGTTTGAATATTCACTTATTTTTTGGACGCGTCTCTCGAGGGTCGTTGACTTCTCCCTCCCCCCTCCCCCTCACATGCCATAAAAATGAAAAATTTTGAAAAAATATTGAAACAACGTGTGGCATATTGATTTTTACCAATTCGGTATGCCTGGTATCGGTTATGGGATTATTTTTTCAATACGACTCTCCTGTAGCTACATTTTAAAATTTATTTTGGGGGAAGGTTTGGAGCATGATGGAGTCGGATCAAGAAGGTTTGTATTGGAATTTAGCTCGTTTCCTCCTTTGCGCCCGATAACCAATGTAAAGTTTCCCCCCCCCCGTCTTCGTGCTATATGATTCTTCAGAAAACAAAAAAAAAAAAAATGTGGGTTGGATTGGTGACACCGACGGTTAGAATGACGCGGTCTGCGTTTGTTTGGACACCAATTTGTCTGAAACGAGTTTCACACGAGAAGTCCCGGTGAAAATACCCTCGTAGCATCATATTTTTATGGCAAGAAAGGCTATTACGAAAAATAAGAGGCCAGCTAAGGTCGACGATAGGTGGCTGTAGAAAAGAACAACACCGAAATGGGGGGATAAAAAAAGGTAGCAAAAGAAATGAAAATGAGATAAAAAAAAAACCACACGCAGTAATGAAAGGAAACTGGCGCGCGTATGGAATCTCGCGGCGCGGCGATGGCGATGGCGGCTGCTGCTGTCGTCGCCGTCTTCGTCACCGCCAACGCCACCGTTGCCGTTGCCGTTGCCATTTGTATTTTGTTTATGAATGAAAGAGTAAAGAAATGCGACCTTGTGTTGTGTATTAGCCGTGAAATGGGGTTAAGCCGGTAACGGATAGGATAAAGTAGAAAAGTTGAAAGGGATTGGCGGCGGTACCGCTCCGCCAGCGCCAGGTCCCTGTCTGTGATATGATTCCGCTGCTGCCATCGCCAACGACGCTGAAGTCGCCGTTGCCGATGTCGCTGTTAAGCGCCGTAGCACTACTATACTTTGCTGTTATGTATCAGCTGTGGTGGTGGCGCCGGCGGCTGCAGTAAGCGCCCGCCTTTGTATGAGTATCGAAGACGTCGGCGAACACACGAAATAGTATACATACCGCGTGTGTTATATACATATATATATATATTTTATATGCGTAGTTTACATGAATGAGTGAAAATGTTGAAACGGTGAACAGACAGATGAAAGCTCTCTTCTCTTTCTCTCTCACTATCTAATCTCTCTCTTTCGCTCTCTCTTTCGGGCGCGCGCCGCATAGAATGAGATGAATATAGAGTATACCTATCGTCGTACGCAGAATGAAAACATTTATCGCACATCGTGTAATGGAATTGAAATGCGTGAGAGAGAGAGAGAGAGAGAGAGAGAGAGAGAGAGAGAGAGAGAGAGAGAGAG
>FIZR01025383.1:0-10307 GCA_900060175.1 Ferrisia virgata | reverse complement strand
CTTCACTCCTAGTAATTTGTTTCTGATTTTTGTCATTCTCATAGAAAACAAGACTCTGCCGCCCCTAAAATTTGCCGCCTTAGGCTATAGCCTAGTTAGCCTATTGCTAAGCGTAGCACTGACAATCTGCACGCTACTGTCAACTATCTACCAAGTTTCAACTCTCTAGATGAATCAGTACGTCCTGTACAGATGAGCAATTGTCGAAATATTTGTAAAATGGTCTAAATGAGCCGATTTCTTGGGTTGTAATCGACGTAGACAGTTTATTTTTGGATAATCATGTTACAGCTGTTTGATTACCTATCAATTGGTAGTGAAACTTTTTCACTTTTCGGTTTTTCACCCCGTCCCTTAGCCGCATCCTCAAAAATGGACCTCCCTCAATTTGGAGCATGGACTATTCAAACTTCAATAGAAAAATACAGTTGGCAAGTTTTGGCGAAATTTTAAATGTCGGCAATTTCGGCCGGTATCGGGCGGAGTAACTAATTTTTTCCCTCGGGAGAACTAGATAAAATAATAAAAAAAAAAAAAAACCATATCAGACCCGACGATTGTAATAGTCCGGGTTTTTAGTGTTATACACACATTTTGCCCAACTCTTATTTTGAAGGAATTAAGAGCAGAAACATTACAGTCTTCAGAAAATTTAGCCCATTGTAGCTCACAGCTCCTGCGATATCAAGGTTAGGCAAAAAGTGCATATGACATTTTAAGTCTCTTTTTCTAAGCTCTCTCTAATAGTTACCGAAATAACAATTGACTCCGGCACCATCACAAAATGAGAAATTTTCCTGTCAAAAATATGAGATTGGCAACTGGTTTCTATGTATTTTCATTTTTCAACACTTCCTATTGATGTTTAGAGAAATAAGTTGCCAACTTCACATTTTTAACACGAAAAATTCTCATTTTACTAAAGTGAGGATGGGGGGAGAGGTTTTTTTTTGACAAGAGATACAAGTTGGTCAGGTTAAATGAAAATTTTGCTGAATTTTTTTTTTTTTTCAATTTAAAATACATGGTAAAAATAAAAACTTGTATCCCCAAGGCCTGAACTTGTAATCAAAACGGACACCTAAAATTTTTATATTTTACTATGCGTCACACGAACTACACGTTAGGCAACATTTCATTCAAATCTGTGAGGGGCAGTTTTGATACTTGCCTCGTATGAATTGAATGCTATAGAGAGATTAGACGAGAGCACATTCCCAGCAAAGCAAGGGCGAAATTTTGACCAAAAAAAAGGATTTTTTAAACTACCACGGAGAGCATTTGTGGAAGTTTTATAAAGAAATAAGAAGGCTTTCAGTTTTCACAAGTTTTTCCACTGATTTAATAGAATTTGTTTTTAAAATAGTTAACAAAAATATATACCCCGAGTGAAGCGAAAGCAAAAATGTCAGAAAATATGAACAAGAAAGTTCAGAAATATGCATTTCAACAAATCTTTCCCAATTCTTCAAAATTTCTACCGAATGTCATATCTTCAATTTTTCCGAAAGACTCTTTAACTTGCAAGGTTTTTTGCGGTGGGAGGGGGAGGGGATGAATGTGATTCATTCTCCTCCCACTGCCACCCTTTGTTTAGTTCTGGTTGTACTTGGGTATTCGATTTTTTTGCTCAACGATTGGGTATTCTTGATCATATTATACATACGTATAAGAAAATGATAAAATGAAATAATTCATGTAAATTGTGAAAAGATGTAGATAGTTATTAAAAACCATGTTAGCAACTTATAAATTTATGAATGATTATCAGTGGCGTAATAATTTCTGACTTCTGTGAAGAGATTCGCTGAAAATTAAAATAAGTATAGGTAGAGCGTAGCGAAAGCGAAAATTTTACCAATTTTGAGGGTAAAGGCTCGAAAGATTGGTATTTTGACGTATTTCTAAGCTCTAAAAGTTAAATTTCACTGTTTTTTCGTGTACAAAAATGAAGTTTTACGTTGGAAAAATCGCTGTGGAACGCTGGAAGGGATTTGGTCCCCAAAATCCCCCGTTTTTTGACACTGATGTGTACATTATGTTTTTGCAGTTGGATACGGCACACCTACGTATTTGCGGATAAGTAAAATATTTTTTAAATTAAATGCACCGAAAATTGGTCCGAATGTGTCATTTTCAAAGGTAATGTGAAAACGTTATTCAAAATTATGAATTCAAACTTCAAAAACCCAACTACATGCAAACGAAAATGTTTTCGAACTGCCATCAGTTTCAACCATTTAAAACTAGAGTTTAGTCAGAAAACAAAGCCTCGATCTGCAAAGTTGAAACTAGCTGTTTCTTAAATAGGGGAATATATGAAACGAAAATGATACCGTTACAAATTTATAACTTTGCAGATCGGGGCGTCATAGAAAGATGATGGTGGGTGGCAGAGCCCGAATATTTCGAAATCAGGGATGAGATTTGATTAAAATCCAAAAATTGCATACTTCTAATGAACAAATCAGCATTACATTTAAGCAGCAATAAATCAATCAAGCATAAAGTCGTTCTTACAAAAATTAGTAGATAACTTATACTTATATTTAGATGATCAGATTTAGAGAAAATCATCCGTTTTAGAGTTCTGAACTTTTTAAATTATTAAAATGTAGGTATCTACCGGTAAATCAAGCTAAATTTGATTAAAAAAAAAAAAATGTTAGGGCTGAAGGTAAATTCACATTACGTTTACTTCCCTATGCGAGCATCTGGGGGAGCGGGTGCACCTTTACGTTTAAAATTTTTCACCTTCATTCTCATTATCTAATTTTTTCAAAAAAATCCACAAAACTGGATTTGAGTGAGTAAGGTTAACTGCTAAATCAAGCATGTATTTAGTCTATGCTCTGAAAGTGAGATGAATAAAGTTCTGAAATCGTTATTGTATTTTTTCTACTCGTGTTCAAAATCTATTGAAGACGTAAAAATTAATTTTGCGTGGTAACCCAAATTGACTTGGAATTTGAAATATTTAGTGATGGAGATCCAAGTATGTATGGTCACATACCTTTAAAAAGACGGATGGACGACTAATCGCAGGAATTTACTGATTAAGTTCCACAAAGTATTCTAGTATTTGGGATTTTATTTACTTATTCATAAAAATCTGTCAAGTTATTTGTTATATCCGTCAACTTTTCTAGCACATGATTACATTTGTTCTTAATAAAAATACCGGATGCTGAAAAATTTGTATGATCAGTGCTCATAACTTTGAAATCAGTTGATATGACGTTATTTATGTATGTTAGGTTTCATTGTTGTATCAAGTTTATCTCTTTTATTTAAAACTTCATCGTGTAAAGTTTATTAATGACATGGTACGTAAATAACTCCTACATTCGTCAAATTTTCTAGAAGGCGGATAAAAGTAGAAACAATGGCCCATCTCTTATTTGAATGTGTATCTAGTGTATTTAGGTACTTACTCGAGTTATAAATTTTGATCTGTATCTAATTCATAAATTGTAAAAATGTGACTGTTTAAAAGCTCAAAAACTTGAAATTTTGGATTAGATAGGTTGGTTGGTAGTAGGTAGCTAGGTAATATGTACCTATTTACTTTTTATGCAACATTTGTATTTGTGTGATGCCGGTTTATCATACGCGGATATACTTCAAAATTTATGGACGAAGGGCGGGCGACTTGAACCCATCTCCTTTGGACGTAGGAAGAGTCAAGAATCAAAAAATGAGCATTCGAGTGAATTTTTGAGTTCTAAAAATGATATTTTACAGTTTTTAAGAATAAAATATTTTCAATTACGTACTGAATTTTTACGAAAATATGGCGAAGAAATTAATTTAATTTTCGGAAAGGCTTAAGCCTTTACGCCCTCTCTGTTTTTTACCCACACTGTTCACTTAGATTCTACGAAACTTTATAAATATCTAAAGCCAAATCAATTATAACATACACAGGTGGGGTAAAAATTTTGATTTAAACAACATATGTATAATTATTATTTCCTTCATCCTTTAACCTTTGTAAACAAACCTGGCACAAGTCTCAAGTCAACCTTATAAGTAATATTACCGAATTCCATAACTTTGAAGACTAACTGATGTCATAATACTTATTCGTAGGTATCCAGTATTCAATACACAAAGCATTTTTTGGATAAGTAAAAATGTTGATCTAGCCTAGAAGTATTCCAAATTCATCTATTTGCTAGTTTTCGCTAAATTTCATATGTAGATAACATCGTGTACATCCGATGCGATGTATACTGGATCAGATACCTACACTTATTTTCTTCGATCGCAAGATGGATACTTCGATCTAAAACTATTACCTATGAAATGATCTGCATGAATAAAATTTCATTCATGCAGATTATGGAACCTACGCACAGGTAGGTAGGCCTGCGTTAAATTCGGGCAATTATACGGTAAATGAAACGATTGATTGTAATTTAGATGGAACTTACCCGTATCCATTGCTAGGATCGAGAAACAGTCGCAACTTCAACAATGGAAATTAGGTATTCAATCGCTACACCAAATTAAATGCACAACAAAATAAACATTTATGCACACGCACGCACACACATTCATAGGTTCAATAATAAACCGTTATAAAAGCAAACGAAGCGTTAGACTTTTAGATACGGTTCATACTGATACAATCAGTTCAAAACAGACTCGCTCGTTTAATTCTAGACAGACCATATAGCGGGTAATTGCATTTTCTTTGCTGACCCCTTCCCCAATTCAGTGGCATATCCGAGGTTTAGCTATCATTTACGACCAACCGTAAATTCGTTTTTTTCGCCACGCCTCCGCGCTTTGAAACAACATGGCGTTAATAATGTAGACGGTTTCATACTCGACGCCTCCTTGTCCTCATATTCATACAATATCGTATTTATGTCATATGATGCATTAAAGAGTTATTCTTCGACAAATTACCTAAACAAATAACGATAAAAATTTGTCAATTGCAGGTACCTGTTCTGAAACTGGTTGTACAGTTTGATTTCTAATGTTGAGTATTTTATTTTTCTTATAGGAATAGGTAAATCAAATGTTTCGGTTCAAGATGAGAATATGTTCATTGCTGTGTTCTTTGCGCTGACTTTTACCTCGAATCTGAGGAAAAAGTCTCAACCAAATGGACTATGAGAGCTTTATACGTTGTCCTTTTCTATTTCTCGTAGTATAGTACGAATTATATACACTACCCGCACTTGCCAGTACTATTAAGCACTTATCTATCTGACTACCCAATTTGGATGCCATTTTTTCTATTTATTATTTTTTTTTCGTAAAAAATCGCCATTTTTTATATTTTGTCATTAATGTTTTGTCCTAAGTGATTCAAGCAATTAGAATGAAAGGAGAAAGGAAATTCCGTATGGTTTGAGCGTATCAAAGTACGTACTTATTGGAATCTTCAGAAAATTTATTCAGGTAAATGAAAATACATGGAGTTGCATATTAAAATAAATAATAAATACCTAATTACAATTTTAATCCACTCCAATTTAGTGTACTTACAATATATATCATTTCACCTACAGATACATGTATGACATATTATATTATCGTTGATAAAGAGTTTAAATTTGAAATGAACCGTCTATGCAGCCAAAAGAACAGAATCTTTTATGTATTTTTTTTTCAGAGAAATAAATGCATAAAACAATTATCTAACCATTACATAATAAGGAAAGGAGTTCGAAAACTGTTTCAAAAACATTTTCCCGACCCCTGAATTGATGCTAACCCGCCTTTGTTCTTCAATGCAGAGTACTTCTAGTGTGTATTCAATTTGGACTTGGTAGCTACTCGCCAACCTAAGTCCAATCTGAAAGCAGAATAGCACTCTCCCAGAAGGTAGCACCTACCAAGTGCTACATTCTACTTGATAGAATATGCATCCTGCTTTCAAATTCAGCTGAAATACTTCAATGAAAAATTTCATTAGGACCTAAACGATTATTTATATATCCTAAAATTTTTTGTTCAATTAAAGTATAAAATCCAACACTTAAAAAATTAAATAATAAAATAATTAAAACTATAATTAATATTCTATATTAAATAATATATTAATTAAATTCTAAATTTAATTAAAATAAATATTAAAATATTTATTAATTCTTTTGTACTAAATAAATTTTATTAATTAAAGATAAAAACCAATATACCTTATGGGTTAACTCATTGAAAATTAAAGTTAGTCAATTGTAAAACTTCGAGAGTTGAAGCATTCTTCATGCGATAGAGAAATTCGATGAGCAGCAACATATTCACGTTGATTCTGATGAAATGGGCTATTTTTTTTTTTAAACTTCAATCATCAGTTTTCTCTATTATATTAATGAAGGTGATTTTTTCTAAATGGGACACAAATTCGTTTTGAAAAACACCGATCAAATTTCACTTCTCAGCGGGCTAACGGTTTTTTACCATCACTCATCACTGAATGTGGGAGTTGGTACTTAATCTGTATCTGTACGCACCCATGATGAATGAACAGTGCAGTCAAAGAATAGGGTTTCAACATCTACTTTAAAAAATAGAGAAGTTCAATTTATAAACGAGAAAATTCAAGTCTTAATCGTATGAGGTAGGTATATTTTGTTGTAATCATGAATTATTAAGGCACCTACTGGACACAAACTCAGATGTTTTTATCAAAGGTGGGCAGAGGTGGTGAAAAATCTTCAACTGTACTTTAAATCAGCGTCAAAAAGCAAAAAATCTTCAAAATGGGAAAAATTCCTAAATTATCTCCAGGTGGCGTGTAATCCTCAGAACGGTGGTAGAAAATTCTCTGGTTTATGTTCACTTCTTCAAATGAATGTAATTCACTCAAGAAATTCATTCTTTAATGAAAAGGTTCAGATCTGCGCAGTGGTTATTTTGCAGCCATAATGCTTTTGTATGATATGAAAAAAATTTTTAATTAATGTGTAAACAAACATTTGCAATGGAAAAGTAAATTTTTGCCAGCTCCTATACTTATTGAGCAATTCGTGCCATACCTTTGTGATTAAGACATTGATGCATTTAGATTTAGTTATTTGAAAAAATAAAAGAGAAGAAAAAGTTGAACGTACAGTTAGAATTCATCGGAAGAATTGAGAATAAGATAATTTGTAAGTTAGGTACATGTATGTAATTTCTATAGACAAGCCGTGCGATCCGATGCCATCCCACATAATATAAGTATACAAAAGAGCATATGTAGGTAGGTAAGGCCATGCGCCTATTTAGTAAAATTAAGAAAATATACATTGGAATAAATTGTTTCTTTTAGATCAAAGAACGTAATTTCGAACTACCATGTTAAAAATCTGGCTTTAGTTCATGATTTTGATGCGCATCATATCATTTCCTATTGTTTCGCTCGATTAATTTTCCCTCTCCAGCCACACTCTTCCATTCTGTAAACGTTTTTCCCTCTCTAGATGAACAACGTCTCAACTTCGCTTCTTTCCCTTTTCGTATTTAATTTTTTACCTTTTTTTTAAATTTATTATTCGAGTAAGTAATACATTTCATTTGTCTACCTTCTGAAAAAATTCTCGACTGTGATTATTAACTGCGACGCATTCCACGCGTTATTTAAAATAAAAAATTTCAATCCTTGTTACCAAAAAAAACTTCATTTTAACGGGAAAAAAATCGTATACTGTATGCATAACGAAAATAAAAATTTCAAAAGGTTTTTAGTTGATGAATAGATAACATAAACTACCAACTTGGCAAAAAAATTCTGGTAATACTTATTGAAAGATTATTTTTTAAACATATGCATAATTTTGCGCACTTATTCTCATACATACTACGTTAATAGTAATGAGTAATTTAATTTCACAATAGTAAAATTTGATTAAATGATGAAAATAAAATGGCATGCGAAAGAAACGTATACATTTCCTATAAATCATATCAAAGAGAAAAAGAATCGGTTAAATGACAATTTTTGTAAGCACTTGTTTCAAATGGAGAATTCCAAATTACACGCGTATTTCCAGTACCAATAACATGGACCAATTTTTCAAAACATAAATGAACCATTAGTATCAAAAAGAATACGTCATATTTAATACCATAGGGTATGAAACGTGGAAGTATAATAACTAATGTTATTAGTGCGCCTTCAAACAATGTGTAGGCAAATTTTTTAGCAGTTTTGCGAATGAACAAGTCTGCTTATCGTGAACGAGTTATGAACACTGTCGAGTCACTGAAGTATGTAGCACGGATTCCATACCAATTGTGAAGTTGAAAATAATGAGAAATACAATTTTATGAAATAACATAATCAATAACTGTTTGTGATATTGTAATGATACGAGTAACATACAAATTTAGACATGATTAAATGACAAGACATAAAATATGGAGGAATAAATAATTCAAAATAAATATTATATTATATACATGAGATTTTTTAGAAATAAAAATAAATACAACGAAACATAATAAGGTACCTGTTAATAAATTACAGGCGGAATGGAATAAAATAATACATCACGATGCAATGAATAACTACAAGATATGAGAAATATTACTCTAAAGAATTCAACATGAGTAACTGTTTAAGAACTTTGGTTTGACTAGTTTCTCTAATTTCTCCGGCTAAAAACATTTCATCCACAACGGTGTACACCTGCAAATTACATATCTGGTTTATTCTCATGTAAATGCAAAAGTTTTTTATCATTATACATTAATTCATAGAAAAAATTCGAATAGTAAATATATCATCGGATAAGAGTGTATACCTTATAGAAATTGAATACTAAATCCAGTTCACACACATTATGAAAGTATTCGTTCAACACCTCGACGAAATTATGAATCGCCTCTAAATAACACAGATTGTTATCGTTGACATCCACACATATACAGAAATATAAACCCGCATAACGACGATAGATGATTTTGAAATTACGAAACTAACAACATAACAAAAATTCGATGTTATTTCATGATCAACATTCTGATGAAGTAGCAAACTGCGAATGGGAATAATAATTTATGATATACTTCGACAAAATTTGTATGTTTGGCGTCACGAACTGTAACCACCGCATGGACTTCTTCAATAAGCTTTTGCTTCTCATCATCGTCAAAATTCATGTACCATTTGGCTAATCTGGTCTTTCCAGCACGATTTTGTATCAAAATAAATCTTATCTGTAAAGAGATGTACATTACAATAACACGTAACACTGTACAGATGTAATCAGGAAATTCATACCGATAAAGATGTAATTAAGATTAAGCTTATAGTTCACACAAAAGAAAATCCGCAAAACTTGAAGTAAAGAAAAAAATGGTAATAAAATAGTAATACTGAAGATTAGAATAAAACAAAGTACTTACCATTATTGTGGTTTCCAATAAATGTTGCGCGGTGCAGATGATCTGTTTTTAGTTATTTCACTGACTTAGTGAATGAATATTTCAAGGGTTACTTAATCTATATACGTTAAGAGTTCAGTATGAAATAGTGATTGTTCACTTAAATTCAAAGATTCAAGCTTTCAACTATTTAGCTTAATTCAATTTTTTTTTTTATCAGGATACTACGTTTTCAATTAAATAACTGGATTAATATTTGAACAAAACTATATTTAAGTATATAAATGTGCCGCAAAGATCGCTGTATACATGCATATAGCCAAACCCTAATCCATTACGTTGCACCACGAGAACGAACGTTCATTTGAATCATATAAACTCTTATCAAGTTCAAATTTTTCATTTTAAATAAAACCAAGCAATAATGCAAATTACAAATACGAAATTCTTAAAATTTATTCGCATTATTTTTCTAATCAATAATTGATTAACAAGAACATATATAAAATAGTTTTTCAAGAGTAATAAGAATATTTTGATTTCAATTGTCAATTTAATTACTTTAACTAAGTAACTCAGGTAACTGCTTAATATAGGTAATAGGTTAATACATTTGTGTAGCAAAGTATTTGAATTTAGGATTAGCTCAAAAATGAACAATTTTGCACATGATTTGCAGTGTAACGGGTTAGGCTATATGCGCTAAAGCTTATCAATCTGCGTTGGTGAAAAATGAAAAGTCCACACCAACAAAACACTGGTTTAAGATATCAGTTTGGTGTATAGAATTATATTTTTATTATTTTTTTATGAAATAAAAATCGAAGTATAGAGAATTTTTGAAACATGTTTTTTTACTTCAATTTACGATTTCATTCAATCAACATTTGAATACTCATCATGTTTCTGATATGAACATTTCAGTAAGTATGAAATGTAAATTAAATATGTCATGATGTAGAACTTTAGTATTTATT
>FIZR01025382.1:0-71040 GCA_900060175.1 Ferrisia virgata | reverse complement strand
CATTAATTGAAATGAAAAACATCCTCTTACTAATCAGCAGACTCAACCTGAGCCACCAAATTTAAGTTCCCATCTTTCCAATCTACTCAACACTGGGCGTAAAAATCTTGAAATTATACACGCCCAGTATATTAAAAATTAAACAAAAAAAAAAAAAAAAGTCAAAAATTATCAATGTTGTCACAAATATGAATATAATTGAAGGAGTAATCATATACCTACTCCATAATTTTACATGTATTTGTTTTTTTACCTACCATTACGTACATTGCTGAAAGTTAAAATCGCCTATATTTTGAAAAGTAGCAAGTTGTAGAAAAATATTGGTGAAGTATATGAAGTATACCGTTTAAACGAATAAATTTCGGTAAAACTGTCGTGACATTTTTTGACATTTTTTACTTAATGCTTCACGTACTTTGAAAACTTAAGTATGCGATGGTACTTATTTCAAACATCGATTATCCATGCAAAAACGCATTCAAATACAAAATCAATCGCAAAATCGAAAAGAGTATAAAAAATTCTTTCTAGCATTGCATAAACCAGAAACATTTGTAAAATACCAGAACTGTAACACGCTCTTGAAAAAACATCAAAAATATACCCTGTACTTATGCATTATTTGGCAATGTAGGACTGCCTTACACTGATATGAAATATTTCACGTCTTTGTGCATAGATAATTTATTATTATATTGATGGAGGGGGGAGGAAGGGACCTTACTACAAATTTTTAACTAAATTTTAATAATTTTACACAATAATTTCATTAAAAAAAAAAAACCCTGATTATTTTCAATACATCGTTTAGTACGTTAGCATATTTGTAAAATTTCAAGGTCAAGTCACCAAGAGTTGAAATTTTTTTTTTGAGCTGAAACTATTTGTGGGTCTATTTGAAGCCCAAAGGAACATTTTTAGGGGATGGCGCATTGAAAAAAATTGAAATTTTTTATACACTGCAAACAGGCTGGCACCCTATTCGACATTGATGATATTGTTTGTAACTAATTCATCCACTTCGTGATTATCGACACGATTGAAATTTTGCTAAATTCATCTTGACCTTGAAATAAAGTTAAATAAAATCAATATCGCTTGCTTTTCATCGAAAAAATGTACCTATATACCTGCCTACCTATAAGGTAATAGCTACGTACGTAGGTCATAGGTGCACACTCTGGCTAGAATTTCGAAGAGCACTATGATCAATTCATTTGACGTGTCACGCTACCTGTCACGGGTTAAACTCTCTACTACGTATGCCAGGTATAACTCGAGGTTTCTCATTTTTAAAAGCTTACAACCATTTGAATAAAATAATGGCTTTTAACAACTTGCAACTTACAACTGCCCAGCTGCGAAAAGTGGTTCGTTTGATTGAAACCACCGCCGCCCAAAATTTGTACAAGGTATTTGCGCTCGTTTATAACACCGTAGGTACTTGATAATTAAAACGATAAAGACGACGTTTTACTCTAAAAGTTAACTAAATGAAATAAAGGGGAAAAAAATAAATAAGAAAAACGTTGTCCTCAATCTGTTATTATAACATAATAATTGCTACCTTTTACCAAGAATAATTTACCAATCACGCGATTCCTATGTAATACGTATTTTTGTGCTGGTGAAATACTTTCGGAAATATATTAGAAAAAAATTCGTAAACATCGTGCACGTATTTCAACGAAAAATACCATAAACGAAAGGTTTATTCGTTCAAAAAGATCCGGTCTTGAAAATTTTTTGGTTTGGTAGATATTGTATGTTGGAATATTACAGAGCTTGAAGACTTCCAATTTCAGCATCTTCATTACAGATGGATATGAATTTTAATTATCGTTTATGAAAAACAAATAACATTTTGATAATTTCGATTACATTACAGAAAATATTTGTAAATTGAATTATCAAGTATTTAGGCTAATTAGAAAATAACTTTAGTACTTCAGGAGGAAATGAAAATCCGAAAACTGGCCGGCACTTTTCATAAGAAATAAAAGATTAAAGGCAGTTGATTTATAATCTAAATGAAATCAAATTAAATAATCTCCGAGTATCCAAAAATAATTACAATTTGGGATTACGTGATACACCTCAATTTTCCCAATTTCGCTTTCACATACAAAGTTACGATTAACTAAGTACGTTTAAACCGTAAAACTAAATGGGAATTGAACAAAGATCTTTGATGATCAAACGAATGTATGTATGTATTTTACGAGAGCTAAACTAATTTCTAAACTGTACACTGGTTTTATCTTCTAATTTACGTAAAGATAATCTTACAGCGGTATTTATTTTTCAATTTAGTCAGGTTTTTTTTTAACGTTCGTGATTTTTACTCACGATAAGGTCCTTGCGATAATTTAAAATGTATTTGGAGATTTCTCATTTGTAAAATGAAATTGATTTTATTTACTGATACGATAAGTGGGATGACATGAGGTCGATATTAAAGAAAATTAATGATTTTCAAGACAAGAATTCGCATAAAATTTCCTAAAAAGTGAAACTTGAGATTTTTACCGATTAAAAAAAATTCTAGAATGAAAATCTTCCAAATATGAGTGTTACCTTTTTCGAAATATTCGGTGTTAAGGTGGGCCTTGGCGCTTGGCGTTTTTTTTTCATTGCATACTTTTTTCGTCAAAGGCAAAGTTTTTAAGAGAAATAAATTTTGCGTAATTTTCCTGTTTGAAGGTCGCAAATTAAAAATAATTGCGCGTATTACAAGGAATAATGGTAATTTGAAGTAATGGAACAGTTGAATCCAATTGAAAATGTGCTGAATTGGAATGTTTGCCATTTTTAATAAATTTTAGCCATGTTGGTTCCGTTGAAAGTTTCTGTAAGATTTTTTGAAAACGACCGAACGGCATTCGATGAATTTTGGATATGTTGTAGTAAAGAGTACCCCTGACACGTGTACAGAGCCCTTTTTTGGATTTTTTACTTCAGATCAAAATTATTTGAGCTTGAAGAAATTTGGAAGAAGTGCTTTTGTTTAGCGTGATAATATTCGTGCTAGATGAAAAAATCCAAAAAATGGCTCTGTGCAAGTGTGGGGTCACCGTTTTCTACAACATAACCAAAATTCTTCGAGTTCCATTCAGTCGTCTTCGAGAAATCCTGCAGAAACTTCTAATGGAACCGACATGGCAGAAATTTCTCAAAAACTGCAAAAATTCCGATTTAACATTATTCTTTGTATTTTGCTTAATTTGTGTATTCATTACCAACTCTCAAACAAGAAAAAATGGAAAAATTCAATTGTCTAAAAAATTCTACCTTCAAAATCGGGTATGCTGTCCCACCTTAATTCGTACTTTTCATTCAATTTTAAAATTCGGCCATCATCATCATTTTTGGATTAAAACAGTATATTGAAAATTACTTGAGATAGAGGTTTTTTTTTTAAAAAAAGCACCGATTTCAATTTTCGGTCAATTTCCGGAAAACTAAAGATGAAATTCAACTCCGTATAACGGATAAATGAACAAAATAAGCTAAAAAACATTCGAATCGATTGAGAAAATTTGACGAGAAATATCATCAGAGCAAAGGCCTCGAGAAAAAAATTCAACGTCATTATAAAAATACAAATATACAGGCATTATTTTTGATGAAGATGAATTAGGAAAGCAGTTGAAGGGCATACACCTTGGTAACAAAAAAAAATGAGGGGAAAAATAAAGTGTATCTCGCCAACGAAGAGATCGAGACAATCCTCGACATGAAGTTTAACGTACATCCCCTATTTCAACCTCCTCCCCCCCCCCCTAAGTCGTGTTTGAACGTTATTTTTGTCAGAAAAAAATTAGCGATCGTACCTTGTAACAAAACTCTCTACATCAAATCTAACTCTGGGTTCAGTATCTACGACCTCGAATTAGTCAGAATACGCTTTTACCTTGACTTTCCAAAGCCCAGGAAAAAAGTTTCACCTTAGCTTTGAATTTTTTTTTTCAAAAATAAATTTTTCGACAGATTTTTAAGCTTTTTTGAACTATGCTTCCTGATTGAACCCACCAGAGTCGTGTTCAAGCGTTATCTCACCAAAAAAAACCAAGGGGAAAACCAATGCTGTGTTCAGAATCGACGACCTCGAATTAATCAGAATACATCTTTACCTCAATTTTCAAAAATTTTCAGAAATATTCCAAAATTTTCAGAATGGAATTCAAATTAAATTGGATTGGAATTGAAATGGACTTGGATTCAAATTGGAATGCAATTGGATTCGCACTAGATTTGAATTAAAATGAATAGGATTGGAATTGTGATGCAATTGGATTGGAATTGGAATGGAATTGGATTTGAACTGGAATGGAATTGGATTCGTATTGAAATGGAATTGGAATACATTTGGAGTTGAATTGGAATGTAAATGGATTGGAATTGAAATGGAAAAGGGATGGAATTGGAATGAATAAGATTACAATTGGATTGGATTTAGATTGGAATTGGATTAGAGTTGGATTGGAATTGAAATGGACTTGGATTCACATTGGAATGCAATTGGATTCACACTAGATTTGAATTAGAATGAATAGGATTGGAATTGGAAGGGTATTGTATTGGTGTTGAAATGGTATTGAAATGGATAGGATTGCAATTGTAATGCAATTTGATTGGAACTGGAATAGAATTGGATTTATATTGAAATGGAATTGGAATACATTTGAATTTGAATTGGAATGTAAATGGATTGGTATTGAAATGGAAAAGGGATGGAATTAGAATGAATAAAATTACAATTGGATTGGATTTAGATTGGAATTGGATTAGAGTTGGATTGAAATTGAAATGGAACTGCACTGGAATTAGAATGGAACCAGACTGGAATTGGAATGCATTTGGATTTGAATTGGAATGGAAATGGATTGGTATTGAAATGGAAAAGGGATGGAATTAGAATGAATAAGATTACAAATGGATTGGAATTGAAATGGAACTGCACTGGAATTGGAATGCAATTTATAATAGAGAATAAATAAGAAAATGAAAAATACTTAAATTTAAATTGGTTAAAACGGTGTCAGCAAAATGCTACGTCAGTAGACTTCATGAAACAATCAAAATTAACAACAATCGAAATAAAAAACAATCGTGTAAGGCGAAGTGGGTTAAAATATACAAAATAATAAAGAGTGATTTCATACAGATTTAGGTAGTCTCCATAGAACAGTCCCTCCCATCTTAAACTAGTCGCTAATTCAACATTTAATTCTTTTTACATAACCGTGTTGTTCCGCGAAGTATTAAATAGTTTCCGTTGAATTGTGTAGTTTTCATTGAATTTGAATTTTTACTGATTCTTAAACCGTGCTCATATTGTGAAATTATTTCGATAATTAATTAAAAAGTCCAACAATCAATCTTTGGGTCTTTCTTTTGCGGAAAGTTATAACAAACTTCAAGGCCTAAAGGCCCCACAACACAATTGGATTGAAATTTAAACGCAATTAAAATGAATTGGATTGGAAATGGAATTGGATTAGAATGGAATTATAACGCAATTGAATTGGATTTGGATTGGAATTGGACTGAAATTGGAATGCAGTTTGATTAGAATAGGATTGCAACTGAAATAGAATTGGAATGTAATTGGATTTGAACTGCAATGGAATTGGATTGGTATTGAAATGGAATTGGAATAATATTGAAATGAATAGAATTGCCATTGGATTGAAATAGAATTATAATGGAATTGGAATGCGGTTGGACTGGATTTGGAGTGGAACTGGAATTGGATTGAAATTAGAATGCAATTAGATTGGAGTAGGATTGAAATGGAAATGGAATGAATAGGATTGGAATTAGAATGAATGTGGATTTGAATTGGAATAGAATGCAATTGGATTGGAAAAGGAATTTGAAATAGGATTGAAATGGAAATGGAATTAGAATGAATGTGGATTTGAATTGGAATATAATGCAATTGGATTGGAAAAGGAATTTAATTGAAATTGGAATGTAATTGGATTGGTATGGAATGGATTTTAATTAGAATGGAATTGTGATGGAATCGGATTGGAATTAGAATTGGAAATCCTTCCACCTATTATCGTTCTCGGTAGTCTATTGCAACTGGTCCAGCAATGTTGCTATTCGAGACTGGATTCTTGTAATCCTATGCGCATCCGATCTGTCTGGTACGTGTACCTAACCTACAGGATGATTACAAGTAGCTGAAGTACGCTACACTGATAACTTTCACTATGTCAACACGCTTGGCTATAGTGTTTCACTATGTCACACAAATAGATACACAGAAAGGCGGATAGCTAGGTAGGAAGGTAGGTACTTTGAATAGTAAATTATTTAAATCATTTACCACCGTGTCGTCGAGAACGACGCGATGAAAACGTTTTAGAAAAAATAATAAAACAAAAAAAAACTATACACACACATACGTACTTCTACCTATCTACATGTGCATACGTAGTACATATTGGATATGAATACGCATGCGTTCGTAGCTCATATATTCAGAAGGTTATCATTTGCGTCATTTTTTTCAATGCTATAGCGTCACTTGAAGAGTAAACACACCACTTTTTCGTCGACATTGCGAAAGAACGTAGGTATACGTAGAATTATATCACTTTCGTCCAAGTCCCCCATAAAGCTGACTGATAATGATAAAAAAAAAATGCGTCATTTATGCTTCTCAGTCCGTGCGCCGATTATCACGACGATACGTTTGTTGCTGAAAACGAGCTCTCTCTCTCTCTCTCTCTCTTTCTATCTGTCTCCCTTTGTCTATTGGTGCAAGTTTATTTGAAATTTTATACATTTACGAACCTCCCAAGTGCATCAGTGTGTACCACTAAACTATACACCTATCTGTCTGTATCGTTTTGTGAATGTCTGCGTTTGTGAATACGTTGCTGATAATGTACGTTTATTATCACGTTTCATTAGTCGAAGGGGGAGTATCTCTGCTTCAGGATCAGAATGATGTGAAAATTCATTCGTTGCGGAATCGGTGATGGTGCAAATTTTTTCAACGTATGTACTGTGCTTTTTATTATCACGAGGGTCCTTAATTTAAAACTCACGATATCTTATTGGCATACTTACCGATATGTTGTGATTGTTTTATAAACTCGATTAAAGCTGTTCGATGTCGATGTTGATCGAAATATCGTGTAGTATATACGTGAAATAGGTAAATAACCCGCTAGAAAAAAATCGGTGAAAAAATTTTCGATATTTCGAATCGATAATATTTTTTCCAAGTATTTAGCCGCGTACGTTATCTTACGTGAAAGTTTGAATTATCTAAGTGTTGAAACCGTACGCTCATAAAGTACTTAAATTTTATCAACGAAATACGAATTTTTATCACTAATTTATTTATTAGGTACCCGATGATAGAGGAAATTCTACTTGGAAATTTTCAGTATGTTTTTTACTTGTCTACGATGTACATGGTGTTTCGAATTATCCACTCGATTCGATTGTCGTCGTCGTCGTCGTCGTGTAAACGTAAGTAATTCGAAAGTGTTGTGGTATTTGGTACTTGTTGATGATATTTTTTTTTTTTACATTTACGTAGGTACATTTCTTTCGTATTGTAAACATAAACGAAAAACATTAACAAATTTTCGTCGTTATATTTTCAGCATGATTAAATGTCAAATGAAGGAACAACGTGTTTAGATTTCTTTGAATTTGTCTTTTTCTGCTTTGCTGCCGCGTTGTACATTTTTAATAGGCCGACAGCAAAGTGAAAAAGACCGATTCATAGTTATGGGATCATCGTTACGTATTTTTTCGTTAATTTTTCATCAACTAATTTTATTATCTCGAAGTATTTATGTTAAGATAACATAGAAATTTCGGTGAAAAAAAAATAATATTTAAAAATTTTTGAACGTCGGTTAAATTTTATTTTTATCGAAAAATTTTTTTCTACGTACATTGTCTCAATATGTTATAATGAAACGAGTTAATTCTACGACTATACGACGAAAATATTCCATCTTAAACTCATCATCATCATCGTCATGGCTATGATAACACTTACTTATTCAATTAGGTACCGATAAACCTTTCGACGACGTATAATCACTAGAAATCTACAGCCACATAAACCAATTAAATATCTAGTTCTAGTAATTTAGAAAAAAAAAAAAAATACAACGCCATGATCGAATAAATTATTCTAATTGATTCTGGTGATATAATTTTTTCTTTCGTTGACTCATTTAACCATATTGCAAACAAGCTACGTTGATATTTCGATAAAAAAAAAATATTTATCACGTACTGGTAATGAAATTACTATTATTTAATAAATTTTCTTCGCTGTTACCTTCCTCGCTTCATCTAGCGTTTGTAAAAACTTGGTAAAATATCGTTATAGCTATTTAAATTGCGATTATTTAACGTGTATTGCTTGTAAATCAAGTTTTTTTTTATTTTACTTTTATTCGAAATTTTTTTACACATTAATGTTGAGATTTATTTTACTTACCCCTCGTGTCTAGCGAGGTTAATTACTCGTTGGTTATATCCCCTGTGCATGATTACTGTTGGCATTTAGTACACTGAACTTGTGCTATAAAATGTCTCGATCAAGATAAAGCTGTTTAAATGCGATAGTGTTTTTAATTTTAAGGGTTGAATTGAAAGATTGTGAAATATCATGTACCTTCTTGTTTTTATTTAATGTGGTTTATTAAAAATTTGATCGATATTTTAGCTTGGAACGTGAAATTGTTTTCTTTTATCTGATTTTAAAGTATTTCGGACAGATTGGTTCGTGTGTGTTTTAATGTGGAATATTTTATTAACATTTTCATCATCAAATAGCTAAGAAATGATTATTTGAATCGGTCGATGAGGAATCGATATTAATCAAATTGAATACCTGCTTAGATAATTTTTCATATTACTTATTATCGAGGAAGGTTTTGATTAAAGTTTCATAAATCGTTTCGATAGATAAGCTTTATAATATTAATATTAAGGTAGGTTTTGAAAGTTTTTTTTTTTTTTCAATTCAAATATCTAATAAAGTAAAAATTTTATTCTATAAATCTTTTTATTAAAATAGGCCATTTGAAAAAAAAAAGTTACCAATATAACTGGTATTCTTGAAGGGTTATTTTGGCCTCCATGTAAACGTACTTCTCTACCTACAATCTACGTAGGTACTTAGTTATCGAGCCTCATTGTTCATATTAATGAGATGTATTGTTTTTAACTTGAAACAATATTCAAATTAGCAGATTCATAATTCAGTGTTGCATTATTTTCGTAGAACCGGTTGCCTACGTGATTAATTCTACAAGTTATGTGTTGTTGCAGAATGATTTTATTCAAGTTGCATTGTAAAATGGTACCTCGTGTAAATATGTTGACATTTTTTTTTTTTTTTTTTTTTCAATACAAGTTTAGGTTATGATTTTTGGTAGCTAAACATATGTACGTGGCATAAATATATGTGTATAGCTTGGCTTTTTTCTCTTCGTGTTTGTTTGCGATAAAAATTAACCTTCGTTCAAAATTTTCCATGACTGTAAAGAGAATTTTTCCTTTTTTCGAATCATAATGTCAATAATGGATTGACTTTTTAACGTAAAAAAGCAGGTCGAGCGGTTAACGTTTGAACTACCTTATCCACCATGTCTCATTCCCATTTGACTTCTTAATGGTCTTCGAAGTACATAAAATGTATCCGATATTCACCTATTTGCAATTTTATTTCATGCAACAAAAAAAAGAACATCGCAATGCATTGCTTTTTGAGCCTGATTTTCCTACAGCATAGGAGATTAGGAAATTGTCTATTTGAGGAATAAAGAAAATTTGCGCGCTGGGATGTTTTTTTCCTTGAGTAGTGGTAGAAGTAAAAGGTAGATATTGATATGAATACCTAACTATTAAATGTACATACCGAATTTCAACTTTCTAGCTAAATTAGAAAAGGAGATATGTGTGAGACGAATTCGAAAAATGAAAAAAAAAAACGACCAAAAAATCATTTTTTGGAGCTGGGAGAAGAAAAGAGGCAGCTGAAAATTTGAAATCTTCAAAATGACATCTAGAAAGCTCACTTAAACTACGTACCAAATTTCAACCTTCTAGCTCAATTTGAAGAGGAGATGTACTTGATACAAACTCAAAAAATAAGAAAAACTGACCACAAAATAAATTTTTTTCGGCTGTGAGGGGATGCAAGGAGGCTGAAAAAAAAATTTAAACCTTTCAAAGAGGCACATCTAGAACCGCATATCAAATTTCAACCTCAGTTCGATTTGGAAGAAGAAGGAGAAATATGTATTGCACGAATTCAAAAAATGAGAAAAATTTTTCACAAAACTAATATTTCAGGGATGTGATAGGGTAAAAGGAGGCAGAAAAATTGAAACCTCCGAAAAGACTTCATCTACACGCCAAATTTCAACCTTCTATCACGATTTGGAAGGGAGATTTTCACGAGATAAACTCAAAAAATTAGAAGAACGTATCAAAAAAACAATTTTTCGGGGCTGTGAGGAGGTGCAAGGAAATTGAAAAGTTTAAACTGGTTCAATTTGGAGGGAAAATATGCGACAAACAAATTCAAAAATTAGAAAAACCGACCAAAAATCCGATTAAATTTCCCCAAAAAATATATCTATGAGTCATTTTAAGTGTACATACCAAATTTGAACTTCGTAGTTCAATTTAAAGGGAAGATATGGAGGGGGGAGCCGGTTTTCAAGGTCAAAAAAGAGAGACACACTCATATCTCCCCTCCTAATTGACCTAGCTGATTGATTCTTAGGTATGTTGTTCAGCGTTTGGTTCTCCCTTGACTGATATAAAAAAGAACAATTTTTCCGATTTAGCACTTTAGCACCCCCTACCTAAAATTCGTACATGGCTGAATTTTGACCCAAAGTGATCCTCATTCAAAAATACAGAATCCACCGCCAATCTAAGCCTACTTTCCAAATTTGACCGATTTTGGTCGGTATCGAGCTGATAAAATTATTTTTAGTTGAAAGAGGGGGTGGGGTGGGGGGGGTAAATATCTGAGGCGGTCGAAAATGGTCTTGATAGTCTATTTGAACCCCTTGACGGATTTTACTGATACTCCCTCTCCATCCCCTGAGGTCGACAGCCTATAATAGCCTGGTTTTCATTAACAATATAACAGAAAATTAGGCTGAAAAACATCGCTGAACAATACTTTTAGAGCTTGATTTTTGAGTGAAATTTTTATGCCAGGTAAATTGTTACGTTTATGGTGTAAAAAAATAATTGCTTTTTCGGAGGTCAAGTTTGAAGTAAAAGATATATTCAGGATACCTTCTAAATCTATACTTATCCAATTTCACCTCTAGCTTAATTTAAAGAAGAAAGAGGTTGGAAAATCGCGGAAGATGCTGAAAAAATGACAAAAGATGCCCAAAGATGGGCGAATGTTCTCATATGGCCCATTTTAAATGACGGAGGTAAAGGTGGTTGACTTTTACCAAATTTCAGCAATTTTTGTTTTTAGTGAGCCTTATTAGTGTTATTTCATTTTGGAGCAAGGAAGGATGAATGAAAACAAATTATTGGCAAGCTCAGAAATAGCCCTAGTGGCTATTTTGGATCGCAAAACAGAATTTGTTGATCACCTTGTATCTGGTTTAGGTCAAAAATCTGTAACAGTTCGGATTTCATTGACTAAATGATCGTAGAAAAGCAGGCTAAAAAATACGAGATATTTGCAGAAGAATGAGAAGTTTAAATGAATGATAAGTAGGGCCTAGAAAGGGGAAGAAGGTAGAGTTAAAATTCGTCGAAATCAGTCTCGATCTTCCGATACATAACACCTATTGAAGTCTCATTTCTTGCATCATTTTGAAAACCTTATGAATAATATTTTAAGGAAGTGGGTCAGCTCTTTTAAATCGTTTACTCGTATTAAGAGGTACTAATTTTAGTAATCTTATCGATGAAAAATCCAAGATCACATTTTTGATTTATCAAAATCTTATAAGAAGTCGAAACAAATTAATCATTTGTAATTCGTGTCGATATTTCTTCTAGCACAGCCCCTCCTTAATACTTTTTTAGATTAAGTTTTGATAATCCGATAAACGGTGCCTTAGTATGTTGATAATTTCGATATTGACGCTCCGTGTCACGATTTAAGAAGAGTGTTCTGTTAGTTTTTAATTTTATAAATTTGATGGCAATCTAAACAAATGAAGACTGCAATCATAGTAGACAGAGGCAAGTTTGTTGGTAATTGGTAATTCGTAATTACCAACAAAAAGAACGATAAGTTGAAAATAGAATACAATATAAAAAATATACATGTATTTGAAACTGATCAACATCGTCATTTTCAATGAAGCTCAGCTGGGCCAATTTCGTTCCCAAACGAATCAGTTCTCTGATTCTACGAATTCCTCACGTTAGCTCAATATGCCTTACACGTATTAAAATTACTCATTAAAAGCCTTCGAAGACTTTTATCAGTGTAATGAATTACTTCATCATTCGTCATAATCATGTAACTCCATCAAAACACACGATTCGTTATTCAAACGACCATAAATATTTTATTACAAATTAACAACGTAATTACATAAATCATCATATAACACATCGGTTTTCAAAGAAAGAAAAAAAGAAAAAAAAAGGGAAAATAATAATAAGAGAAAAAAAATTTGTGGTTAATTTATAATTAATACAACAAGAAGAAATTTTCTTTTATCACAATAATACATATAAACAATTTATAATACAAGGAAAACATTTTCTATACACATTACAAATTAACAACACAACAATGTACATGATAAAAATGGTAGGGTGGGCGGAATGTTATAAACAATACGCGTCTACTTACAGATTAATTTTCTATTTGATAAATTAAAAATTTCATTTAAATAAAAAAAAATTCAATAATCGACTATCTATGTCGTTTGTACGTCGAGATCTCACTATAATTAAACAAAAAAAAATTTTAGCTCTTTTATTTTATACATCGGTAATAAATAAGTTACAAATATAACAATAAATAGGTTTGTTTTATAAAAAAAAAAAGAAAAATTTAACATCGTAAAATGATTGGAAATTTTTGCAAAAAAAAAATAATTTTTCGTTACAATGAACTAGGTACCAATGTAAAATATTTACGCGAATTAATGTCAACATTCCACTCGATCAGGAAAAAAATTATAACTAGTGATACATTTCGAGAGGAAAACAAAACAAAGAAGACTTTTGATCTAGATAATTTTTTTTCCTCTTGTTGAGACATGTTTTCGATATATTATGCCCGATTCGGACACCACTTCTAAATGCAAAATCGAATATCAAATTTTTAACTCATGAGATCATAGATGATTTCAAAATATTATAAAAATTTTACTCGTTTCAAAAGTCTTCTTTTTTATAACAATACAAAAACGAAATTCAACGTTAAATGCAATTTAAAAAAAAACAACGAATTTTTACAAATATACTCGTTAAGAGCTCACATGAAAGGTTTTATATAATTTGATTATGTACAACTTACCAGCAGTCGTATTAAAATTTGAAAAAACAAATAAAATTAAAACAAATCACTCACATACATATGAATTGTCAATTAAAAAAAAAAAAAAAAAAAAAAAAAAACAGAATTATTTGTTTCGTTAAATTATACGTTAACACTCCGATTTATCTTCTTCGACAAGTTTTTGAGTATCTTTACCCGAATCAACGGATGTCGGGTCTAATTCACGATGCCTTATATGTATCTGAGGAGAAGATTTTTGTATAATACTGGACGGAGCCAATATGGCTGACGATGGTTCTTGTATTTTATTATTAGTCACTTCTAAAGGAACTTCGTATATTCCGGTACCATTATCGGAAATAATATTGGCATCTACGCCGCCCAAGGCGTCATACATAGGATTACTGAAATCTCTACTTTTACTGCTAAAGTCGGTCATTTGAGCTACGTCCAGCGGTTCCTGAAAGAATTAAAAGGGGGCAAAAAAAAAAAGCGCAAATCATCAGCCATCGAGACGTTTAAATTTTCATCAATATCGCGTGAGTAAAACCATTACACTTACTCCGGTCGCCGGTCCGTTGGTAAATCCAGCATTACCAAATTCTACGTTAGTTCCTTGTCTGAACGATACACTCTGCGAATTCGTTAACCTACCAAGGCCAGCACCTTTTCCGCTGTAAAGGTACAATGTGAAATGTGAAAATTACCACCGTATTCATCATCAAATAAAGTAGTAAGTATTTTTCATTATGTATCGTATCGTAGTACTTACAATGGTCTCTTTCTCAGAACAAAGAATATCAATATGGCTGATATGAGAACAACACCGATAACGAACGGATACAATAAATTAGCTTTATTGAAAATCTGAATGTACGACTGTTTAGCGTGTACTTCGCAATATGGTCCGCTGAATTCGGCCGGACACGAGCACACCAATTCTTCTTTGGTGCCTTCTTTACAAATACCTCCGTTTTCGCATAAGCATATCTGAGGCGCTGCTTTAGGTTGCTCGGAAGCTATAGTAATTATTAAAGATATGTAAACGATTAATAAAACAAACTAATTGAAAGTTTTTTTTTTTTTTTCTTTACAGAAAAACATCACATTGATAAGGTTACCTGCGTCGCAGAACACTTCGCTGATACCAGTTCTTGGTTTAGAGTTGTCTGGGCATGCGCAAGACATACCGCCAGGGATTATAAGACATAAATGAGAGCATGGACTATTTTTACACGGATTTTGTAACGAAGTATTGTATTTAGAAGCGTGATAAGCTGAAAAAAATTATCGATAATTAGATTTTGATTCTTTACAAACGAGTGATTGAATGAAAACAGTCTTTAAAAGTTTAGTAGGTATATTTACCTTTAACGCTGGAAGGATTGACTAAATCTTTAGCAATAGTAACAGGTACACCTCGACCGAATTTATCTTGTTTAATTAACTCTCCAGTTTTACCAGCGATCCAATATAAATGATTTTCAAACACATCCAATGATAAAGGATGAATATGCACTTCTGTAAAATACCATTTGTAATATTTAGAATGCTAATTCGATGACAGCTCGAGACTGATTTTTATAACGTCGTAACGTACCTTTCAATACTGATAATCTGTTTGTTCCATCAGGTCTAACCGATTCGATAGTATTCATTTTGGCATCAACCCAATATAACGTATGATCCATTCCGTAATCTATGGTTAATCCGGAAGGATGTCTCAGTCTATCGCCGATCAAACGTCTACGTTTACTACCATCTAACCAAGCTGTTTCTATGCTAGGTGATTCGCCAGCATCTGTCCAGAACATTTTACCCAACTGAGGATCTACGGCGATTGACGTGGGAGCATCTAGATCTATAAAATGAAGTCATTCGTTAGTAATTTTTTAGTGAAAAAATATCCAGTTCAAGGCATAAAGTTTTACATCTTATCAACTAACAATTGATTAATTACAAAGTATAAGCTGCAGAACATTTTGATAAAAATTTTAGAGTTAAAGGGTATTCCCGGATAAGAATATATCCGAAATGCTCTTGATATCAAGATTTTCCAAATTTTCACAAAACATCATTTTTTTGGTATCTGTAAAAAAATTTTAGGGCCAGAAAGTTTCCACCTCTCCATACCCCTCGCTCAGAATATACAAAAAAAAATTTTTTTTTTAATTCCATATTTACACGTGTTTGAGAAAAAAAACATGATTTTTACCCTAATGTTTAGAGAAATGATCGGACTATCGATACGAACTTTTTCCAGAATTTTATACTCAGAGGAGGAGGGGGGAGGTGGAGGAGGAGGATTGACAAAAGAAAGCTTTCAATTGCTAAAAAAAATTGTCATCAAAGTAGGTGTTTTGAACGAGTAAAACTTTTTTCAATTTTTTTAGCTCAATTTTCTATGTTGTATTGTCAATGAAAACCAGACCATTACGACCATTTCTGGCCATATCAGATATATATTTTTTTTATCCCCTCCCTCCCCCAAACTAAATTATTTACTCTGCTCGATACCGACCAAAATCGCTCGCTCTAATTCATTCAATTCGCTCAGTTTAGCAACCAAGTAAATATATATCAATGGGGATGACCTTGGGTCAAAATTTAGTTATGCCCAGATTTAGGGGAGGAGCTGTTGAAGAGTTAAAATCGCAAAAATTGTTTCTCATTGAGGCAATCGATAAAGAATCCAAAGTTGAATAACACATCCAAAAATCAGCCTTCTGGGTCAATTAAGAGGGGAGATATGAGGGTTTTCCCCTTTTTGACTTTGAAAAAGGGCTGTTCTTCCCCTAAATCCCCTCCAAGTTAAGCTATAAAGTTTAAATTTGGCGTGTAGACCTAGTAGAGGCCAAAAATGTGTCTTTTAGGGGTTTCGACTTTTCAGGACGTAGTGCCCCCTACAGCCAAAAAATGTGGTTTTTGAGGCTAAGTTTGTTTTTCGCGTAACTCCTTTCCAAATTGAGCTAAAAGGTTGAAATTGGGTATGTAGATTTAGTAAAGGACCCATATATGCTTTTTGGTAGTGTCAGCTTTCCAGCTTCATTGCACCGTTCCCCTCCCGCATGCTTACCACTGATTAGGAAAAAATGTTGCTTTTCCAATTCACAAAAATATATATTTTTTTCATGTGCAAAGGCGGGGGCCATAATAAATCCAAAGGGACCTCAAAACAATGTAAAAATTTCAGCTTACCAACTCAATTTTTATGAAAATTGCAAAACTCACTCATTTTGCTAATTTATAAAAATCGAAAAAAAAATTGTTAAAAATATTTATACCGAAAGTTATCATTGTTGGCGAATTTTTATCATTTCGTCCTTTCTCAAGGGTTTTTACAAAGTGTCACCTTTTGCGTTTTTTCACGATTTCATGTAATACCATGAAAAACATTTTTTTTTTAGGGAACACCTCCTTCCCGGGGATGTGGAGGAATTGAAAGAAGAATGCTTTAAATTACTGCAGCTGTGGATCGAAGGAGGGAGGTTGGTGGGGAGGTGTTGTACCCCCTCCCCCGAATTTTTTCCAAAGATTTTAGTTTTTAGAAATTGTTTCCATTTTTTTTTTAGAATTTGAGCCTTTTAAAAACTTCAAAAATGCACAAAAATGTGTTTTTCTCCGAAATAATGGCAAATACGCTAAAAATGAATTGAAATATAGTTGTTCAGTATAACTGAAGAATTGTGAGCTTGGGCGCATGGGGGGGGGGGGTAAGGGGCAAAACGCGAACGAGAAGTTTGAACGAAAAATAAACACCGGATTCGTATTCAGTGGGTCTGAATTAGTCGAAAAGTACTCCTCTTCTAATTTTCTGATCCACTTTCAACAAAAGAAAAACTAGCAATTTTTTTCAAAAAAGTCAATTTTAAGTACAACGGTTACTCAGTTATGCTTATTATTATCCGGGAATATCCTTTTGATATTAATTTTGTTTACATTTTCATGTCTTTAAATCTTTGAATTGGCAACACGTGTATTTAAAAATTATCCCAAAATTATTAATTATTAATTTTAAAAGTACTAAAATTTGTTAGTTTAAATTTCAAATGCCTTTAATCATCCCATAAATGCAACCTTCTGTTTCACACATATACTGATTATAGAAAAGTTTACTTACTGGTTGACACTAAGGATCGCTTGTAACGACCATCTAACGTGGATACTACAACTCTTCCTTTTGGTTTAGACATACTACGATCTACCTCAGTCCAGTACAAATTGCCTCCAATCCAATCAACCGCAATTCCAGTAGGTTTCGACGTACCTAAAATTAAATTACGAATAAACTCTAAAATTCAGAACGCTAAATTTCTATTTTACGATTACGAAGCGAACGTACTTTTGATATTTAGATCTTGAGCGTAACCTATCTTCACTTTACCATCGACAGCATTGACCATATAAGATCTTTTGATTGATTTCTCATACGAATCAGCCCAGAAGACCATTTCGCTGGTAGGTTCGTAATCGATTGCTTCTATTCTGTGTTCGTTTTCTATCACTTCCAACATACGTTTGTTGTGTACTTCAAATCCTCTAATTTCTGGTCCGTTTGCGAATAATATGGTTAACTGAAAAATCGCAATGAACGATGATTAGAAAAATATTCTGGAATCACAGCTAGAACCGAAAGACTAAATCGATAACTTACTTTGGTATCTAATGCTCTACATACGCCACTTAAAGAATCACTTAGTACAAAACCGTCTCTACAAGAGCAACCATAGGTACCGTTGAAATTAGTACAGATTTGCGTACATTTATGACTTCCACTGACACATTCGTCGATATCTGTAACATCAAATGAATTTATTTATGATTTGAAAGCCAAAAATAAACGATCTGAAATTTTATTCAAGATAAATATCGTATCTTACCTATGCACATTTTACTGTTTTCGTTATTGACTATGAATCCGGAATAACATCCGCAAATGTAACCTTCTCCAGCGGTTATATTGGTACAATAATGTTCGCATCCACCTTTGGTAGGTTCTTTGCATACATCACCGTAATCTATAAAACATAAACAGGAATAATGTGATGAAATATTTCATTTAAAGAATTATGTATCGTCGATGAATTATGAAAATTAAACTTACGACAACCCAATTCGTCGGAATTATCCTCACAATCATTAATGTGATTACATAGAGCAGTCTTAGGAACACAATTTCTATTGGCACATTGGTATTCGGCGTATAAATCGCAAGGTTTATGGTTCGGTTTATGACATATCGTTAGATTATTCTCATCCGATCCATCTTCGCAATTATCAACGCCGTCGCATAATTGATAAAATTGTATGCAACGTTTATTATCGCATTGGAATCTTCGTAAAGTTGTACAATTGAAGTTCACTGCGTTGGATAAATTATCAACAATGAGCACATATGCTAAAAATTAACACCATTCGTTTGTATGTTAAAGCAGAGGTTGTTTTGAAACTTACAGCACAGTTCAGGAGCTTCGTCGGAATTATCACCGCAATCGTCGTTACCATCGCAAAGTTCACTATCTTCGACGCATAATTTGGTAGCTTTGCATTCGAATTTACTATCGGGACAGTATTTACCGCCGGGGAATCTCGGTGGGCAGCCAATTTCATCGCTTAAATCTCTACAATCTTTATCGCCATCACAACGGAAATATCCGGCTATACAATGGCCACTAGCACATTGGAACGTTCCATTCTACGAACAAACGATCGTATTATTGGTTGAAATATAGTACAAGATGATTACGTTTTAGATTCAGTATTCTTACCTTGCACTTGAAATTACCGCAGTTTATTTCATCGGATCCATCGCCGCAATCGTCATCGTGATCACAACGCCACTGATTAGGAATACATTTGGTATTCGAGCATTGGAATTCGGATTCGGAACAAGGTCGATATGATCCTCTGCACAATTCTTCGCTTTCGTCCGAATTATCTCCGCAGTCGTTTTCGAAATCACATAACCATCTCCTGAGAAATTATCGAAATACGTAGAAAAATTAGTAAATGAAAAAAAAAACATCGCAATGCGTTGCTTTTTGAGGTCGATTTTTCTGAAGTAAAGGTGATAAGAGAATTGTCCATTCATGGAATAGAAAAAGATGCACACCCACAACGGGATGTTTTTTCTTCAGTAGTAGAGGCATATTCAGGACAACTACTGAATCTACATATGCCAAATTTCAACTTCCTAGCTCGATTTGGAGGAGAAATACGCGTGCAACGAACTCAAAAAATAAGAAAACTCGCTCATAAAAACACTTTTTTGAGACTGTGAGGAGGGTCTGAAAAGTAGAATATCCCAAAAAGCACATCTATGGCTTCTACCAAGTCTACATACCGAATTTCAACTACCTTAAGTAATTTAGAGGGGAGATAGGAGAGAAAACCCCTACTTTCAAGGCCTAAAAGGAGAAAACCTCCCATAACTCCTCTCCTAATTGACCTAGGAAGTTGATTTTCGAATAAGTATACAACTTTTGATTCTCCATCGATTTACATAAAAAGGAACAATTTTCGCAATTTTTATCCTTCGGCAACCCCACTCCAAAGTTTGAGTGTGTGTAACTGAATTTTAATCCAACGTGAATTTTGACCTATTTTGATCGGTATCAAACCAAACAAGTAATTTTCAATTTCAGGAAAAAAAAACGTTCCTAATCAGTGGTCTGGGTAGGAGAGGATTCAATGAGGCTAAAAAATCAATACCACTAAAAGGCACATCTAAGACCTATATTAAATCTACACACCAGATTTCAACTTTCTGGCCCCAATAGAGGGAGGGGAAGGCGAGGAACAAACTCAAAATATAAGAAAATTTACTCAAAAAACCAAATTTCTGGGACGTACCAGGCCGCAACGGATCTGTAAAGTCGAAATCTCCAAAAAGCACAAATATGGCTCTTACTAAGTCTACATACTAAATTTCAACTTCTTAGCTCAATTTGGAGGGAAGATAGGGGAGGAACAGCCTTTTTTCACCATTAAAAAAAAAAAGAAAAACCCTCATTTATCCCCTCCTAACTGACCAAGGATGCTCATTTTTGGATTTATTATACAATTTTTGATTCAACGTCGATTAGCATAGAAGAAAACGTTTTGCGATTTTGGCCCTTCAGCACTCCCACCCCAAAATTTGGACGTGACTTGATTTTGATAAAAGGTCATTTCCATTAAAAAATATCAAATTCACCACCAATCCAAATGTACTGCCCAAATTTGATCGATTTTGGCCGATATCGAGCTAAGCAAATAATTTTAGTTTCGGGTAAAATGTAAAATAAAAAAAAATTGCAAAGCTTTTTTCCTAAATAGAAGTAAGGGTAGGGAGGATTCGATGAGGCTAAAAAGTCGACACCATTAAAAGGCACATCCATGATCCGTATTAAGCCTACATACCAAATTTCAACTTTATGTCCCCCCTCCCCCAGGAGGAGGAGAGGAGGAGTATGAGAGGACGAACCCGCTCAAAAACTGCATTTTTGAGGTTGTGAAGGTTTGCAATGAGGCTGCAAAATCGAAACCACTGAAAGGCACATATCAGTCCTATACTAAATCTTACCCAATTTCAATCTTTTAGCTTAATTTGGAAAGTCGTTATGCGAAAAACAAACTCAAAACATAAGATGACCCTCCTAAAAAACCACATTTCTGAGCTGTAAGGAAGCGCTATGGGTTTGAAAAGTCAAAATCTCCAAAAATCTTATGCATACCAAATTTCAATTCCTTAACTCAGCTTGGAGGGAAGATAGAGGAGGAACATTCCTTTTCCAAGGTCAAAAACGGGGAAAACCCTCATATCTCCCTTCCTAATTGACCTAAGACGCTGATTTTTGAATATGTTTTACAATTTTGAATTATCTATCGATTGGCTTAAAAAGGAACATTTTTTGCGATTTTAGCTTTTCAGCCATTCCTTCCCCGAATTTGGGTATAACTGAATTTTGACCCGAGGTCATCCCCACTCCAGGATATCAAATGGTATGCAAATGGAAGCTTATTCCCTAAATTTCATCTAGTTTGGTCTTTATCGAGTGGAGCAAATGATTTTTCAATTTGGCGGGAAAAAATAAACATTACTAACATGACCGATAATAGTCTCAATGGTCTTCTAGGACCACAAAAATGGGTCTCCCCTCCATCCACCGTAGGGTGATAGTGTGTAATAACCTGGCTTTCATTGACAATATTACCTAAAAGTAGTGAAATAGCAACGAAACTAAAACGTACTTCGGTATGCATCGATTATTCCTACACTGGAAGTCACCAGTTTCGTGGCATTTAGGACAATTTTCAGGTAACTCGTCAGATCCATCACGACAGTCATCTTTACCATCGCAAAACAGCCATTTTGGAATACATCTGTAATTCGTACGTCCAGGACATCTCTGCCAGCCAGTAGTACAATTACGTTGCCTACACATGTACGCTGGTTCGTCGGAATCATCGCCACAATCGTTATCGAAATCGCACATCCAAAGTTTTGGTATACAACGTCCATTCTTGCACGAAAATTCCGAATCAGGATCGCAAGGTCGATTATCTAGACAGAAGATGATTTTCAAAATTAAAATCAGCATCTAACAACCTTTAATATTTTAATGCACTGAAGAGTACTTACTACACGTTTGAGCATCTTCATCGCTTCCATCTTTACAATCTGGTTCTCCGTCGCATTTCCAAGCATTAAGTATACATCTACCGTTTGATTTACATTTGAATTCCAAATCCGGACAAGGTAAATCGCAATGTAATTCGTCTGATTTATCGCTACAGTCGTTGACACCGTCGCAGATCGTGGCCGAAGGTGTACAATTGCCATTGGCGCATTGGAACGCACCTCCGCGACAGATTCTTTGAGGACATGTGCTCGGTTCGTCGGATCCATCGGCGCAGTCTTTTTCACCATCGCATCTAAAATTTAAATCGGGGTGTAATGAAATGATTGAAACAAATTCAAATGTTATTAAAAATTTGACTGCTTGTTAAACTTACTTCCAGAACCAAGGTATACATTTCTCATCTCTGCCACCGCAACGATGTTGTCCAGCGGTACAATTGGCTATACACGTTTTACCATTTTGAGGATCCAGATAATACTGATTAGGACAAGCGCAAACAAAAGTTACTGGACTTCTGGTCTCCATATATCCATCGGGACTAGAATCTACTTCAGGTACAGGTTTCAATAAACATAAATGCGAACATCCTCCGTTATCGTTACTACACGGATTAGAATATGGCATTTGTCTGAGAGGATGATACACGTGAACGTCGAATGGTCTATGCGTAGTATTTCTCAATACGGTATAATCAGCGCCTATAAAATCAAAAGGAAACAATCAATCATCTCAAATGGCCTAACATGAGCTGCTGTGCGATCTGAATGTTAAAAGTAATTTTATGATAGATTCCCGTGTTTAGACGTCCAAAGAACAAGTTCAACTTTGGTGCCTATTTTTTCAACCAACCTCCACCGAGGATCAACCCTCATGAGAAGCACCTCTATCTCCTCACATATAGCCGGTATCGAAAAATGTCTCAAATAAAATTCGTTCCTTGAACTATCCGGAATATTTCGAGTTATGTGCAAAATTTCGATCACACCGCTCCCTCGCCCCCTATTTTACTAAATGCCCGTCAAAAGTATCCCAAAAATCGACTATTTCTATTTTACATCAAAATTAACTGACATACGACCATACTCAATAGAATAAAAGTTGTTCAGAATCACAAAGAGAATATATGTAATCGAAATTTAGCAGCTTTCAACTCCTATTTGCATGGTACCCCCCCCCCCTCTTCCGGGCTTCATCACGTATGATGGGATACATTTCAACCAAAAGTACAAAACCTAGCATTTGATAATATAATTATGCAATTTAGTTGTAGACAACGATTTTTCCCACAAATTTTGTCATGTACACATTTTGCCTACTTCCATCATTGAAGGAGCAGGATTTCTTTAAATTTTACGAGCCCCTTCAAGAAAATCAAAATAGGTAAATTTTGCATAAAATAAACATGCTGCAAAATTTTCCTTGTGCAAAATTCATCCTTGAAAACCACGATTTGGAGAAATTTTCCGTTTAAAAAATTTTACGCGGGGGGGGGATATGAAATTTTGTTCAAATTGTGGTTTTGAATGGTGGACCTTATATTAGGCAACTGTTGCACCATTTTTTGTTGTATACAAAATTTGCCTATTTTTATTTTTTGAAGGGGCTCATAAAATTCAACCGAATGCTGCACCTTCAATACTGGAAATCGGCAAAATGTGTACATGACAAAATTTGTAGGAAAGATTTTTTTCTATACGGTCCACCACTTCAATTGGTACGTAACTCAAAACTAAAAACTTATACTGAAACTAAAAGGACCTCAACTGATTAATATAACACTTCAACTCTGCCATTATAGTAACTGATTCCTAATAAGAACTTAAATAGTAAGAGTTTCACACTCCTGGAAATTTGGTATTATCAATGAGGGAGATGTATAAAAATTTTTTAGACCGAAAGGTATTCAATTTCTCCCATAAGGGGTAGGGGATAGGAATGAAACTTCAAGGCATTAGCTCCCTCGGATTTCCACTTGAAGTAATTTTCACAATCATTTTGTGAACAATGGAGTAGGAGAGTGGTCTGATTAAAATTTTGCATACAACTGGAAATATTCCTAATACTTCAAGCTACAACTTTTATTTGAGAAATTTTTCGGTTTTTCAGAAAGGGAGTAGATTCTTGAGGTAGGAGGTAGACGAGAAAATAGGAACCCCAGCTGAATTTGTTCGTTGGACGTTTGAAAACATAAATCAATCATAAATTCGCTTCTAAAATTCACATCCTACGGATTTCCTTTTGCGATTATACCAATAATTAAATTAAACATACCGGTAAATTTATTAGCTCTATAAATAGCCTTAAGATTCCAATCGGACCAGAATATATGATCTTCAAAGAGCGTCAAGGCGAATACATGTGGGACTAGTTTATCGCCCGAGATGACAATATGTTTATGACGTCCTTCCAAGTCAGCCGAAGCAATATAATCCAAATGAGCATCAGCCCAATAAATTCTATCGGCGAAGTAATCGATGGTCAGACCATTAGGCCAAGCTATATCATTTTCGTAAGTAAGAATTCGAGTGAAATTCGACCCATCCATACCAATTTTACCGATATACGCCTGCCGAATAAATAAAATCGTTAATTTGAATAATTTCGCACGTACACATGAAAAATACATACGATACACAGAACGATGGAAATTTACCTGTAAATGCCAACTGGTCAAGTATAAATAACCAATACCAGGATGAGCTACCAGAGCTCTAGGATCCTGAATACCAGCTTTTAGAGTTTTTCTTTGAGTACCATCGAGTTGAGATACTTCTAGATGTTTACTATGACGATCCAACCAGTATAATTTTCTACCAACCCAATCGACTGCGATACCTTCTAAACCGTGGCTATCATGTCTGATAATTTTTTCACGTTCCGCAGTACCGATCGTTGATCTGAAATAAGCCCACAACAACGTTACTCCATGTTGAAAGATAAAAAAATTAGGGAAACGTTCAAAATGGGATTTTTACCTGTAAATAGTTTTAGCATTCACATCGCAGAAGTACATTTTATTTTCTTTGATATCGAAATCTAAAGCGACCACGTTCAGCATATCTTGATGCATCAAAGAGTACACGCTACCATCCAGAGACATATTCCTGATGTAGTATTTATTGGTAAACAAAAGCCAAGGTTTGCTTCGGTCGCGTCTTTTACACGTATGCTCATCGGGTTCTCGATCGTAATACGCTTCGTCGCATTTACAATAATACGATCCCGGTGTGTTGGAACAATATTGCGAACAAACTCCAGGTGATTCGATACATTCGTTTATATCTGCACAAGCTTTACCATCTTCTAATAATCTACAAAAGATAATTTCGAAAAATTATTGATTTGTTCAGGTGATTGTTGATGTATATCAAAATAACTGATAACTTACTTATACCCGGCATTACATTCGCAATAGTAACCGGTTGGTGTGTCGACACATTTATGCCCACATTGATTTAATTCGACTTTAGCACATTCGTCAACGTTACAGTGAGCTGGTTCGTCGCTATCGTCGGAACAATCAGATACTTTATTGCACACCAGTTGGTAATCGATACATTGGCCATTTTTACATCTAAATTTATCACTTGGACAAGTTGACGTTTTATCTGAAAATAATACGATGATTAGATATCTTATTCGTTTTAATGCCCGAAAAAAATAGTATATATTGAATAATTATAAGTACTCACTTGAGCAATTAAATTCATCCGAATTATCGCCACAATCGTTCTCGCCATCGCATCGGTATGTTTTACGAATACATTTGAAATTCTGGCAAGCGAATTCAGCAGGTGAACAAGTCAGGTATTGACCTTGACATTCTTTGCCTTCGTCTGTTCCATCACCGCAATCGTTATCGTGATCACAAAGCCAACCCTAAAAGTAGATTTTATTTTTGTATTCGATTTTATTTACGAAGTTGAGCTTTTCAGCTTGATTTTTTATGTCATATCGTCAATGAAAACCAAGCTATTACGATCTATCAACGTATGGCTGATAAGGGGGAGGAGGATCTCAAAAAAATCCGTTTCGGGGTCCTAAAAGACCATTGCGACCATTTTTGGCCATTTTTTTCCTCCCGAAACTGAAAAATTATTTATTCACCTCAATACTGACCGAAATCCATCAAATTTGGGAAATAGGGTACGATTGGCGAGCCATTTAATATTCTGCAGTGAGGATGACCTCTGGTCAAAATTTAGATGTGCCCAAATTTAGAAGACGAAGTGCTGAAAGGCAAAAATCGCAAAAATTGTTCCTTTTTGAACCGATAGATAGATAATCAGAATGGGTGTAGAATATCCAAAAATCAGCTTCGTGGACGAAGATTTTCCCCCTTTTTGTAACCTTGAAAAAGAGCCGTTCTTCCTCTATCTCCACTCTAAATTGAGCTAAGAAATTTGGTGTGTAGAGTGCACACTTAGTGGGGCCATAAATGTGTCTTTTAAGGGGTTCGACTTTCCAGGCCCATTGCGCTTCCTTACAGCCCAGAAATGTGGGTTTTTGAAGGGGTTTTCTTATTTTCTGAGTTTGTTCCTCAAAAATCTCCTATGAAGTTGAAATTTGGTATGCAGATTGAATATATGTAGGTCTTAGATATGCGATCTGGTGGTGCCGACTTTTTAACCCCATTAGCCTTTCTTTCCCCTCCTTCTCACCGATTAGGTAGCGATGCTTTTTTCCAATTCACGTAATTTTAATACTTCACAAAAATCAAGACTGATGCGATACGTTTAACAAAAAATGATGAGTACCTTGTTAATACAACGTCCATTTCCACAAGTAAATTGTTCAGATGTACAAGTAGATGTTTTAGGACAATTCAGAGCGGTTGAGTTTTCATCAGCACCATCGACACAATCTGGATCACCATCGCACAGCCATTTTTTAGGAATACATTGAGCTCTGTTCCATGATTTGTTTTCGGTACAAGTGAATTCGGTGGTTTCGTCGCATTTTCTATTATCTGGTAAAATTTAATAAAAATAAAGTTTCGTAAATAATTTGATACGTTTAGAATGAGATTAATTTAAGATTAATTGATTTATTAAGCAATTTAAATAAACTAGGTACGTATAGACGACATCGTAGTACTTACTGCACTGATGTCTAGCGTCTTCGTCAGAATTATCCAAGCAATCGTTATCACCATCACAGATATAAATTCTCGGTATACAATTTCCATTATCACAGGTAAACAAATCGCCGAAACAGGTTCTTCCTTCAGATTTACAATACTCGGGTGGTTCGTCGGATGAATCACCACAATCGTCGTCTCCATCACAATACCAAGTGGCCGGAATACAACGATGATTTGGGCATCTATTAAATCGCACCAAAGTTACGATACAAATATCGAAAAACATAAAAAAAAAAAATCGCAACCAATAATTGGGTATTCAGCTCACCTGAAACTGTTAGTTGGGCATGTACGTTGAGCGCAGTGTACCGGATTTTCATCGCTGTTATCACCGCAGTCGTTATCACCATCACAGAGCCAATACGGTTCAACGCAAATGTTGGTGGATTCGCATTTCAGGTGATTTGCAGGGCAGGTCATGTTACGTGGGCAACGATCGTGCGTTTCGTCAGATGTAACGTTATCTTTACAATCGTTGACTCCGTTACACACCTTCAAACAAGATGAAAAATCATAAATCAGTGATCGAATTATTTTTTAACTATTAAACCGATTAAATTACTAACTTGAGATTGCGGTATGCATCGGTAATTGGCGCAAGTGAATTCACCATTAGCACAAGGAGGATAGTTACAATCTACTTCGTCAGAACCGTCTCTACAATCGTTTTCGTGATCGCATTTCCACGTTTTAAATATACAACGTCCGTTGGCGCATCTGAATTCATTACTACTGCACGAATGGTAAGCTAAAGAAAAAACAAATGATTAAATTAAAACACCAGAAAACGTATTGTACAAAGAACATATTTGTTGAAAGAACGATCAACGTACTGCAATATTTCACATCTTCGTCGCTGTTATCACCGCAATCATCGTCACCATCGCAAGCCCACATTCTCGAAATACATTTACCATTTCTACAATGGAATTTAGAAGCTTCACATGATACGTTTTTAGGAACACACATACGTCCATCGTTGACCAAACTCGAATTATCGTCGCATTTACATTCGGCCTGAATATTTTCAAAAATAAAACTTTCAGTTTTGGTTCGGTTTGTAGTGAGATTTTGCTAACAATTACTTACAGTTCCATTAGCTCCACCAGGATGGCAAGATTGAGCACAGCCGCCATTATTGAAATTGCAAGGATTGAAAGAACACTTCTGACGGTCCTTAGAGTACACTGTGATATCTCTTGGAGAATCTTCTAGACGTTTAACGATCTCAATCATATTAGCGCCGGTGTGCTTTTCAGCTCTAAATACGCCTCGTAGTTGTAAATCAGTCCAGTAAATATATTTTCCGTGGACGGTTAAAGCGAATGGATAAATAGTTGCCGAGATCAGAACCTATGAATATGAAATGCGTACGATTAAATAAGGTAAAATTATAATTTTGCATGATAAAAAATGCACAACAACGAAGTACCTCTCGATTTGCTCCGGTTAACGTAGATTTTTCTATTTTTTCCCTAACAGCGTCCGACCAGTATAACATTCGTTCGTCAAAATCAATAGTCAAACCACTCGGTTGCGATAGATCTTTATCGATGATGGCTTTCTTGAGTGATCCGGCCATCGTAGTACGGAAAATTTTACCAGAAGTTCCAAATCTTCCCCAATCCGTGTAATATAACGTACTGAAGAACGATATCCAATAGATCAGAAACAATTCAAAGCATTAATATGATTTTCATCATTGTAAATTTCCCTTACCCGTTACACGGATCTAAAACAATAGCTCTAGGACGTTCAACTCGAGCGATCATAACCAGTTGAGAACCATCCAAGTTCATCGCGTAAATAGAATTATTCGACGAATCAGTCCAGTAAATTTTTTTCTGCGTCCAATCGTACGATATTCCTTCCGGATTGATACCGCGTGTTAAAATAGATTGCACGCTGCTGCTGGACGGTTCGTTGCTGGGTAACGAACAGATTTTTGCCCAAGGTCGGATTTGTGTGAAGAATAATTTATTATCGGCGTAATCGAAATCTATACCGACCACGTTGGTTAAATTACCCTGTAATAAATTCACACTCTTGAAGAAATACTTTGGATAAAATATTACGATATGTTTGGACATAAAACTTACGACTGGTTTAAAAGGCACATTAGTCGACTGCGGATCTAAGCTTACTGATCTAATTTCCGTTCTAGTAGCAAATACTAAATATTCAGATAAAGTATCACATTTCGTTGAGGAACCAGAAGCAATTACACCGGTAGCGCAATCGCATTTGAATTTAAATTTATTAGCCGGATCAACCGGAAATGAAAAGCACAATTGTTCACAGCCTCCGTTACCTGTAAAATTAATAACAGCGATAGGTATGTTAAATCATTCGAAATGGTTATTTAGAGATTCGTATCGCGATACACGTACCTAATCTTGAACAAGGATTTTGATCATCGGTGGGTTGATTGATTGAATCATAAATGGCAATATCCCTCAGTCTTGGTAAATTGGTACGGAACGTCGTAGGCAAGCTTTCGTTGCCGGGTAATTTCGAAGCTTTGTAAACAGTATTTAGGTTTCTATCGACCCAATATACGTCACTGTTATGGATCGCGATACCCAACGGGTTAGGTAGGTTACGTCTAACGATCTGCAAAATATTTAGAATTTATTAACACGAGTTTTATCGATAGATGTAATTTGAAAATATGAAAAATAAATTTTTTACCTGTCTATTTCCACCGTTAAACGATACTTTTTGAATTCTATCGAGTCTGGCATCGACCCAGTATACATCGTGAGTATTCATATCAACAGTTAAATCTCGTGGCATACTAATACCACTGGTAATAATCGGCGTCCAATTACTTCCGTCTAAATAAGCTTTACCTATTTTTGGATACTGCCCATAATCGATCCAGTACAAATACCTATAAAAAACGAAAATATCATTAATAATATTCGATATCGATACTATGTATCAATTTTATTCCAATTCTAACCTTTTGATAGGATTCACAGCCAATTCTTTAGGCGAATCAGTAGTAGTTTTAAAGATAACTTTTCTCATCGATCCATCGAGCCAACAAACTTCTACGTAATTCTCATGTGGGAACACGCTGGTGAAATATAAATTACCGGCGATCCAGTCAACAGCCAGACCTCTAATACCATTCGATCCGATACCATCTTTGATAACAGGTTGTAATTCGGTACCATTAGGACGTATCCTATATATACCGTTCCAATTACCGCGATTGAATTCAACCCAATAGATCCATTTTTGCGAATAATGGAAATCCACGTGTAAAATGTGATGACCTGAATGTACACATTTGTTATCAGTATTGAAAAAAAAGAAGTGATACTTATACGAGTAGGGAAATCAAACGTACCTGGGCCAGATATAGGAACCATAGCTTCAGCAGAGCCGGCTAAACTATAACCTCTGGCGATATCTAATTGTGTTACGATGGCGAAGTTTTGATATGGTGTACATCTTATTTCATCTTCTACAGTGTATCCTATCGAACAACCACAAACCTTGGCGAATCCTTCGAAAGGTATACACAGCTGTTCACAACCTCCGTTATTTTGTAAACAAGGATGGCTTTTTGCTACGATGGAAAAAAATTGATATTAAATCAAAGTTATAATAAAATTCATTAACTAGTACGCAGTCCTTTTAGCTCAACTTGATCAAATTCACGGAGAGCAGAAATTTCGTGTATAGGTACTTTGAAGTATGTGTATATACCTGAACTTCCTTAAAATACATGCAGATTTTACCCATATTTGGGGAGGGGGGCAAGGGGGTGCAAAGTTTAGTTTCTGGCAATTACTTATCAAATAACGCATTTACCAAAAAAAAATGTCATGAGATCTAAAATTTGCTATTTTAGATCAATGAGAGTTTTCAGCTTCTGGATCAAACTTGGACCCCAAAATGGGGTGTTGAAATTTCAAAATTTCGCAAAATGCAAACAAATGAGTATCATACTTGGTATATGATTTTTCCAATGCATTGTTTTGAGATCTTGATACTATTAAGGTCTTAGATAACTCGGGAACTTGGTAAACTGACACCAATACCCAGTATTTGGAAAATTTTGAATTTTGAACCTCCCCTTCAGAAGCCGAATTTGAGTCCAACGCTCAAATGATTGTCAAAATCGAATTCTGCTGCTGCAAAAACTGCTTGTGAAAGACTTATTAAATTTTTGGCTAGCTGGAGCTTATATCTCACTCGCATAGGCAAAAAATACTCATTTCAACCAGAATTTTCAAGTGTCACCTTTTTTCTTCTTGCCATAGCTCCCCCCCCCCCATGACCACCTGAAGAAAAAGTAAAAGAACGAAAATGTTTGTCTTTCAAAGCTGCATAATGTTTGACTGAACCAATCACTCGAATTTTCTAGCAAAACGGGTTTACTCCTGGAGAAGTCGCTACGTTTTGAAGGGCACCCCTCCCCACTTCGAAAAAAGGGACGGTTCAATATTCTTCTTATTTTGCATAATAGTGGGAAGTACCACGAAATAAAAATGCAGCTAAAAGTGAATTAAGTGGATTTTTTCAAAAATGATTTTTTTCTGAACGTCCTAGCTCCTCCCAATGACCTCCTAGAGAAAAAAGTCAAAGAAGTAAAATGTTTGTTTTTCAATGCTCTACAACTTTTATTGCAATATTTTTGCCAAAAAATCAAACTTTGCACTACCCCTCCCCTCTCCACACCAGCAATAGCGGTGAAATCTGCGTGGATTTTAGGAAGTTCCCATACTTGACAGTACCTGTACGAAATTTCCGTTTTCTGTTAATTTTGATCGGGTTAAGAAGTCTGCTCTACCATTCGAAATTTAATCAGTAATCTGAAAACTACTTACTTTGACGTTTTTGAAAAACGACAAATGATTTCAAATCAGATTCGTTATCAAGAATAACCTCAGCATTTGAAACATTATCCAGACTAACTCTTTCTAATTTATCGTAACGTGGATCTAAATAGTATAGATGTCTTTCATATACGGCTAGAGCTTTAGGCAACGATATACCGTTCATTTCTGATAAAATGGTTTCGATTGCTTGACCATACGTTGTGACCGTTTTTATCTAGATTTATATCATTATCAATTATAAGTATTATAAGCACAAGTTCAGGTAGGTAAATCATGTAAGAAAAAATGTACTAACACAGCTAGGGAATTGTGTACTGTAGTATATCTTCTTCGTATCTAAATCTATAGCTATAGCTTGAGGTACTTCTCCATTTGAAATTAAAACTATCGGGAGTGATCCATCCATATTAGCTTTACCAATTTTAGGTGGTACACCAAAGCCTCCTTCATCAGCCCAATACAGTTTTCTGCGATTAAATGATGAATTTTCGTCAAAATAAATTTAATAATACGAATAATTTACTGAATAAAATTATACTGATAATTACCCATCAAATGGATCTAACGCTATTCCCGAAGGTCTCGCTACCGAAACATTTTTTCCATCGTTTGATAAAATCACCTTTCTGTATTTTTCTTTTCCGTCGACTTTAACAATTTCGATATTAGAAGCGATTTGATTGCCTATATATAAATTACGACCTATCCAATCAAAAGCTATAGCATAAGGAGCCCCAACAAGACCGCTAATATCGCTCAAGAATGCAGTTTTGTTTCCACCGTGATAAGACATCGTGTAAATGGTACACTATAATCGAGAATGAATTCAATTGAAATGAAAACTTATAAAATTACAATTGACTGGAGAAATAAATATTAATGATAACTCACGTTTCCGGTATTAATATCATTATCTTCATCTTCTTTCGTACCTTGTACCCAGAACAAGTTGCCGGCGGTGTGGTCATAATCCAACATGACACCACCTTCGATACCAACAACCGGTGATATATGTCCAGTGCTTTTAATTTTAGGTTGTAAACTAACGTCTACGATTTGCGAGCCTTTCATAACCAATAAATAGTTTACATCCTCTGTAAAAATATAAATGAAAAGGCTTTATTCGACGCTTGTTCAACAAAATATATCAATTTGAGCAGATTGATTTTAAATACCTTCGACACATTTTCCTTCTGGGGTAACCTTAAAGCCTGGTTTACATTTACATGCGAATCCAGCAGACGATGAAGGTGAAAGTAAGCAGAATTGTTCGCATTTATTTCCATCGCAAGGATTTTGAGCCATCGGTTGTAACGAAGGATGATGTACATGTATACTAAGCGGTTGAGAGATCAGATGAGACACGACAGTTTGATTTTTACCTCTAAATTTATGCGCCGATAATACCTGTAATTATTATTTTCATTAATACAGGTTTTTTTTCTTCTCATTTTTAGATATTAATTACAATATCTCGAACACGTACCCTATTCAATTGACGATCAGTCCAGTATAACGTATCTTCGAAGAGTGTCAACGAATGAGGATGGAGCAAGTAATGACTTCCGGCAACAACCTGTTGCCTTCCGGTACCGTCGTAGTTGCAAAAATCGATAAAAACTAGTTTAGAATCAGCGAAATATACTCGCTTGTTTGCAATATCCAAGGTTAAGCCGTTTGGCCAGTATATTTTCGTATGTATGATGGTCGATCGATTGGTACCATCCATACCGGCTCGTTCAATACGTGGATTTTCACCCCAATCCGTCCAAAATAGCCAATATGCTCTGTAATATATTTACCAAGAATTAATCACCTATATAATCCCGGGTTTTCGAATAAATATACGTTTTTCGAGAGTACATACGTAGGAGTTGGATCCAAAACTAATCCTCGCGGTTGAGTTATATTTTCTTTAATTAAAACCATTCTATCGGCACCAAATTCTTTACATACTTCTATGGTGTTTAGTCTAGAATCTAACCAATATAAATGACCTCCAATCCAATCGTATGCCAGACCTTCGACTAAATCTAATCCCGATGTAATGATCTATTTTGTAAACAAACAAAAATAAATATTATGATTCTGCACGTCGAAGTTTGCTGATTGGATAAATTGACGATACTCACATCTTGGCTAGTTTTTCCTCGATCCAACCTCGATATCTTTTTCAATTTCATATCAGACCAGAATATCGTACCAGTATGCATATTCGAAGCAGTCGCTACCACATTTTCAACCGCTATAGGAACTCGTTCTAAACCTTGTTCTTTTAAATCAGCTACTAAAATCGAATGTCTGTTCGATATAATCAAAAAAGCAGCGCTATGATCTGTGTTACAAAATTCACAAAAATTAATTGGGTTAATTGTTACATTGATTTGATGAATAATCGTACAAAACGGGCCCGATTTACTTACTCACTGCCTTGCAATGTCTCTTATCCGCATCTAAAATATAACCATCGGTACAACTACAGAAAAAGCTTCCTTTTGTATTGGTACAATGTTGTGAGCACACTCCAGGAGGGTCACATTCGTTCAAATCCATACAATCGAACGTATTATTGAGTACTTCACCGGTAGGGCAAGTACACATTGGACCCTGATGAGCGAGAGAAGTTTATATTCAGTTATTATATCGGTGAAACGATACTAAAGTGTTCAGTAAACGATACGTACGATAGGTGTTTCTTTACATCCATTCGAACAATATCCGCCATGTTTTTTACATCCTTGCAGGTCACATTGTGGTCCTTCATCAGCACCGTTAGGACAATCAGTTACACCGTTACAGACTTGGGTAAGATTAACGCAGCGTTCAGTTACATTAGGACATTGCCATTCTCCATCAGCACATCTAAATATTAGCAAGATGGAATTTAGTCATAAAATAATTATATTGCCTCGATGAAATTAGTTCATAAAGCATGAATATAGGGTGCTGTAGTCTGTTCGATTTAAATTGAGTCTTGATTATCAGAACAATAATGTAAACAATATGGTATTGAACCAATCAAATTGCTAAAATCTGCTTAATATTGAATTTCTAGCAATCTGATTAGTTCATAGCAAATTGTTTACATTTTTGTTTTGATAATCAGAGCTCAATTTTAATTGAACAGACTATAAATCTAAATGGAGTTACTCGACATCCGCTATTTTATAGTCTGTTTCATCTAATAACTTGTCATCATGAAAAAAGTAAACAAATGCTAATTAGCGAATAGGATATCTTGATATGGTTATTTTCAGACATCTAATTTGCTAATGAGCATTTGTTTACTTTTTTCCAAGTAACAAGTTAATCGAAATGGACAATAGTTGTATCCAGTTTGTTTACATCTGCTTATCAGTGTTTACAATGGATTTAAGGTTTGAAATATGAGAACTCGACTGTTTTTAAAGAAACATTTCTTCATTAAAAATATAGTTGAACCCATTTAGGATTTTACTGATAAGTAGATGTAAACAAACTGGAGACAACTAAAATGGCAGACGTCGAAAACACTCGTTTTGGTTTAATATCCTTATGCTTGTAATGAATACACGTACCTGAATGGTGGTGGAGCACAAGCGTGAGATACATCTTCATCCGATCCATCACCACAGTCGTCTCGACCATCGCAAATGTAAGCTTTGAATATACAATGCGAGTTGTTACATTTATAATAATTCGGTTGGCAGGCTACCTACAAAATGGCACGCGAATCGTTTACCAAATTTGATATTACAAATATAAATCAAAATCACCAACATAACAGGTAGGTAGATATATTTTACCTGTTTACAAGTCTTAGGTTCGTCTGAATCATCATCACAGTCCGAAGTACCATCGCAATACCAAGATTTAGGAACACAAATGCCAGATTTTTCGCATCTAAATTGCTTCTCAGGATCGCATTGATTTGGTGATACGGTAGCTGAAAAAATGACAAAAATTACGTCAGCATTTTTTATCAATTTCGAAATTCGAGATATAAGATACTACGTGATCTTCGAGTAATACTTACGACATCCTAATTCGTCGCTACCATCGTTACAATCTAAGATACCATCGCATTTATACGTTTCTTGAATACACTGTCTTAAATCAGCGCATTTGAATTGCGTTGCCGAACACGTTATAGGAGGACATCCTTCTTCATCTTGATTATCAAAACAATCGTTATCACCATCGCAAACCCATGTTTGCGGAATACAATGACCGGATCGAGGACACGTGAATTGGAAATACGCGCATGTTTTCTCCGTACAAAAATCACCTTCGTCCGAACCATCGCCGCAATCGTTTTCCGAATCGCATTTCCAATTCGATGGAATACAACGACCATTTTCGCAGAGGAATTGAGACATTGAACAAGTAACATTAACACAGCCAGTTTCATCACTATAATCACCGCAGTCGTTTTCGCCATCGCATTTGAAAGTCATCGGTACACAGCGGCCGGAACCACATTGGAATTCTCCAGCATTACACGTAGGTTCTACGAAGAGCAGAACGTTATCATTAGTAATGAAAATTCAGCATCGAAAAATCAATCCAACGCAACGTTCAGAATTAAAAGCAAATAACATACTAGTGCAGTTTTGTTCTTCGTCCGAATTATCTAAACAATCGTCATCTCCATCGCAAACCCAAGCCTTTGGTATACACCGTTGATTATTGCACATGAAATCCCATTTATTAGGACAAGCGGTCATGGGTGGTTCGGCGCTAGGATCTGGAATACATTTACGTTCATCGTCGGCTAATTTTTCTCCGTAAGGACAACCACATTTCACCTTTTGGAAAATAAAAATAAAAATAAAAATAAAAATTATTTTTCTCATCTTGGTATCCAACATATGCTGGTAATTTTATCGATGGCGACTTACTTGTAACACCGACGATGTATTAGAAGGAACACCGAAACATAATTTTTGACATCCTCCGTAATTATTACTCGGCAAACACGGGTGTGTTTTGCTGATATCTTGTTCGCTTTGACTATACACCTTAACACCGTACAGTCTATTATTTTGAGGCTCTTTGGTAACTACTTCCTCCATATCGCCGTTCAACTTATGCAGTTTAATTATAGAATCTAGTCTCCAGTCGGTAATGTACATCCAGTCTACGAATTAATAAAATATAATATACTAACAATTCACACACGTTAATAGGTTGATATTGAAAGCACAACGTTGAGGTACGTTAACGTTGCAATAATACAAATATAAATCATACCTTGATAAATAGCGATGGAAAACGGCTGCCTTATTAATTTCGAATTAATCGTCCTAACATCCGTTCCGTCCAAGTTAGAATGTTGAACGTGGTCTAACAGAGCATCGCACCAGTATAATCGATCCATAGCGAAATCCATGGCTAGACCATTAGGCCATCCCAAGGTCACATTACGGAATACCATCAAATTCGTACCATCCGTATACATTCTACTGATATTGGCCGGTCGATCCCATTCTGAGAAAAATATAAACCTATTAAAAATAACAATAAAGGGTTAACTATAATATTAGGCATTTTATTATAATATAATAAAACAAGATATATTGACAAACAAGGTTATACTCTTACCCTCGATTCGGATGTACGACGATGCCTCTCGGTCGTTTCAAATTCTTCAACAGTACTCTTCGGTTTGTGAAATTTCTCGTGCTCAGCACGTTCAATGTGCCTTTTCTGCTATCGATGTAGTATAAATTTTTCGCCATCCAGTCTACAGCCAAACCTTCTACGCCTTCGTTTTGCGAAGCTAATACGATTTCTTTACCTGATAAAAAAAAAAAAAAAAAAGAAGAAACAGAACAAGATCGATTAATCACCCAGATCGGCATCTATTTTATCTCTATGTACTTAGATAGGTACATATGAAAATTGAACGAGTTATGAATCAAGATTGAACTTACCGGTTCCATTTTTATGTACTCTATAAATAACATCCTGTAGTACATCGGAATAATAAATGTAGTTGTTCTGAATATCGAAATCTAAGCCGACGAAACGAGCTCGGCGAGAAACCACTGGTAAAATGGCATCGCTAAATCCTTCCGATGTTGGATTTAAGACACGGCCTTTTATATAGCGTTGTTGAGAATACAGTAGGAATTCGCTGACCACTGAAATAATACAAACGAATGAAACATTTTAACGTGCTGTACAGGTATAAGCATTCCATGACGCAAACGAATTATTTTTAACACAGAAATGGGACCTCAGAGGATTTCATTTTCAATACTGCAGGTTCACTGGGTAAGAATTTTATCTACTTTGGTATATCAACTATTTGTCCCCCACAAACACCTTCCGGATCATCTAATACGATCTACTTATAATTAAACAAGATGTATTGTAGGGATTTTTTTTCGTTGATTTGGACAAGCTTGGTGTACGATAAGGATTTTTTTTCAAATTATAAAAATGTTTTATCAAAAATCTAAATGGAGGCTGAGTGAACTTAGCGGCTCATAACGATCAAGACTACTGACATAGGATCCTAGGAAAAATTCATTGGGTGAAGGGAGGGGAGGGGAGGGGACGCAAAGCAATGATAAATCACCACCCCAGCTAGTCCGGCACCAAATACAAAATGAATAAAACTTTATTTTTCAAAATTTTAAGATTTATTTGCACCTACCATTCCAAGATTGCTGCTTGGTCTTATTTCGATAGAACACGAGCCAGAATAAATTTTTTTCTTAAATTCACAATTACTTTTTCACTGAAGACGTAGTTTAACTTTTCTTGAGTCAAGTTACTGAATTTATCAACAATGTATTCATCTTATTTCGATTTTTCGAGATTTGGAAAAATTCTTCAACCAACCTTTTAGCTATTTTTTTTTTAGCCTGATTTTCTACGTCATATTGTCAATAAAAACCGGGCTATCGGTCAAAATCCGTTTTAAAGTCCTAGAAGATCAATGAGACCATCTTTGGCCAGTTATTTATTAACCCCCTACCCCTCACCTCCGGAACTAAAAATAATTTTCTTAGCTCGATACTGACCAAAATCGATTAAATTTGGGAAATAGGCTTGGATTGGCGGCGGATTTGATATTTTGGAGCGGGATTGACATCGGGTCAAAATTCAGTTATGCCCAGGTGCTAAAAAGGTAAAAAATGTTCCTTTTTAATACGATTGATGGGCAATCCAAAGTTGTATGGAATTCAAAAATCAGTGACTGAAGTCAAATAGGAGAGGGGATATAAAGATTTCCCCCATATTTGACACTAAGGTTTCTCCCTTATCTCTCCTTCCAAATCGAGCTAGGAAGTTGAAATTTGGTATGTAGACTTAGTAAGGGTCATAATGAACTCCCTCAAAGCCCCAAAAAAGTGGATTTTAGGGGAAGTTTTTCAATATTTTGAGTTTGTTCCTTGCTGAACTCCCTTTCAAATTGAATTAGGAAACTGTAATTTGGTATGTAGATTTAGTAAATGTAGGTCTTAGATGTGCCTCGTGGAGAGATTTTTCAGCCTCATTGCATCCCTTTACAGCGCCAAAACTAACTTTTTTGAGAGGTTTTCTTATTTTTTGTTTGTTCTTTGCATAACTTCTTTCCAAATATGGTCTTTGATGGACTGAATTATGTTGTTTGAAATCATTTTCTACCCATACCATTAGTTAGGAAAATTCCATCCACATAATTGTAATATTTCACAAAATCCGGCTGAACCCTCCCTTTTTTTTTTAAATTATCTATTCCCTCAATTTTTGATTTTTTTTTAATCACTACGACCTCAAATTATTCCAAAATTAGTCCGAATATCAATTTTTCAAAATTTCGAAAAATCTGAGAAAAAAATTTTGACAAATTGTTGTATTTTTACAGCTTGTACTATCTATGCCAACCACGTTGAGTCGTACTTAAATGTTATTGACACAAATTGAAAAAAAAATTGGCAAGAGTATCTCGTCAGCAAAGGAAAGGCATCAGAGAACATGACCGAAAAACATCATTTTTTCCAAAAATTTTGTCTTCGCTACGCTTGAGCATATTATTTTTTTTTGACAAACATACCTATTGCATTTTTAATACTTTTAGGCATCAAAAATTTGAATCCAGCTTCAAATTAGTATATTAAAATAGTGATACAGCACTAAAACTCCTTCTTTGGAAGAAATGGCCTGCTACGACCTCAAATCATTCAAAATTCACTGAAATGTTTTTTCAACCCTCTTTACTGTTTTTTTAGGAATAAAAAAATGTTCGACCAATTTTTGAATTTTTTCCCCTTGGACTACAAATTTTGGATCGGTGTTACTTGGAGTGAACTCGGAATAGAGAAACATGTTTTCTCAATTCTTACATTTTCTTTTCATGAAGCAATGATTTGGATCAACCTGAAAATGACTTTTATTCAGGTATTATTGAGCGAACATATTAACTGGTTAAGAGATCTTAATACAGGTCCATGACTATTGTTACACGACCCCATAAGGAACCTACTTTGTTTGGACCCTTCACTTTTAATATTTCTTTAAACTTTTACCCTTACACGTTCCAAGCATTTTTTTCCCCTAAAAAAAAATTATTCAAAATACCTCCCCTCTCTCTTGGTGCTTATCCAGATAACCTATGAAAAATGAAACATCATTTCCGCTATTGTCCTAAAATTTCCATCATGAAAAAAAATTTTAATTACGTATATTTGAAGGGTGGTATTTTATTAGTGTATTAAATAGGTAGACTATAGGTACTCACTTATACAAGTTTTCAAATCGTTTGATAGAGCCCATCCGATATTACAAGCACAGCGATACCCTAACACATCGGATTCGCTCACTTTGGTTACTACACACATATGATGACATCCTCCATTATTAATTCCGCAAGGATTTTGTTCTACGAAAAAAAAAATGCTTATTTGAATATTTCGAAATTACAAATTAAAAATATGTTGAGAATTTAAAATAAAAATACACGTACCTGTTTTTTGTAATAACGAATGAATAATTTTCACTGCTTTGGGATCTTTGACGTCTCTGCTTTTGAATACAGCTTGAATGGAAGATGAACCTTCGTATTTATTCACACTCATAATACCTTGTTTAGTACTGTCCGACCAAAATACACGGTTTTCAAAAACCGCCAGTCTTGTAGGTGATGGCACTAATTGACCTGTGAATAAATCACGCTCGACTTTAGTCCGAGTATCTTAATTTAAAATACGAGGAATGGGAGGAGGAAATCAAATTACGAAAAAAAAAAAATAAAATAATAATAATACATAAGTAAATATTACGAACCTCTTAAAATAAGAAATCGATTATTTCCCATATAATCGACTGTTTCGATATAGTCGAGTAACGAATCACACCAAAAAACTCGTTTGCCAAAACTATCGACAGCGATGCCGGAAGCCTTGTAGACGGCTTCGGTAACAATAGATCTAACATTGGTACCATCCATATGAGCTCGAAGAATCTGGTTACTATCGGCTACAAACATCAATCTGTAATCAATCACAAAACATTATTATTACGAAGGCGATAAGTACCATATCGATCGAATAGTTAAGCATACGATTTAAATCTTAATCTTTTACATCGTATTATTCACTCAAACCAATACAAGTATGGTTTTTAGTTGAGTTATATTTTAAGCCACGTACCCAGCTACAGGATCCAAAGCTACGTCGGTAGGATTTGTTAAATTGCTACCCATTACTATGGCATGATAACGACCATCTAGTTCAAAAATATCGATTTTTTGTCCTAACGAATCAACTATATATAACTTATGCCCTATCCAATCGACGGCCACAGCTACTGGAGACGGTGAACCTGGTAACATGAATTCGCGTTTAATTCCTGTCGACGACGATAATCCGATTTTAATAGAATCTCCTAAATCTTGATAGTGAACCTAAAGAAAGATTTTTAAAATATGTAATAAAATAATCGTCGTGTTAAGATCAGTGCTTGTGTACTCGTTAGTAACGTTACGCTTACTTTTTTCGTTTTAACGTCGATCCAAAAAAGTAAATTTTTAGCAAAATGGTAATCTAAACCGCTGACTAAAGAGCCATTAGCAACGACCTCTTGGTTTTGGCCGCGACTATCGATTTGTAAAATTGATTTATCGTGCGCGAAATATATACTATAAGGAGTTAAAATTTTGTTAGCTATACAATTCTTATTATCTACAAGATCAAAACCAGGGTAACATGAACAGGTATAAGAGCCTTCTGTATTTCCACACAGCTGATCGCAATAGCCCCATTCTTGGCATTCGTCTCGATCTGTAATACAACCAAAAATAAATAAATAAATAAATAAACATCATAGTTATAATACGTTGTTCCTAATGTTAATGCTATTGATGATGATGATGATGATGATGATGATGATATATTCTCACATCCAGGCATATGATACAAATCGATGCTGGATTTATACATAATTAAAAACTCGGATGTACGAATTTTTTTTTTTGTTACTCGTATCTTTCGCGACTAGATATAGGATAATTTCACGTACCGACGCATCTCTTCGTATCATTAGCAATCTTCAAACCTTCGGGGCAAACACAAGCTCCACCGGTAGGCGAAGCTTGACACCGGTACTGGCAATTCAACGCCGCGCAACTGGCCATCGCTGCAGATAATAAAATTCACCATCACGTCTAATTAAACCGGTTAATACTATACACATACGGTATGGTATATTATTAAAGCATCCAACAACCACCCGCGAATTTATGGGTAACTGCATTCCAATCTATAATGTCAAGGTTTGAGCCGGCGAACCGACTACCTATAAAGTGTACACTGCACGGTACACTATTCTCTCCTCTCGTACAATATAATGTACGTACATATAAGGTATGGAATTATGCAACCGTCGTATGCAGATACAGTACTATGTGGTATGTGTAATGTACTTACAACATGCCGCTTCTTCGTCCGCATTATCTTCGCAATCTTTTTTCTGATCGCATAGCTGCGATTTCAAGATACATTTAGGTTTACCATTCGGTCCTCCGCGGGGACATAGAAATTTTCCAGGGCACGCGATAGTCGTACAATTCGCCTCGTCACTTCCATCGTTACAATCGGCGAAACCATCGCAATGGTAATTTTTCGGTATACAGCGACTATTCGCGCAGCGAAACTGACCAACGTGACAGGCTGCGAAATCTGTAAACAATACCATCGTCCGTTTAAACAACCAGTACCTGGGTAAATATTCAGAGAAAAATAATACCTATATAAATAAAATGTAAAACAATATCTTATATAAGATTCTACGGTCGTCGAATAAGCATCTCTATCCATCTACCTAGTCCTACTCATCGTGCATAGCACCTTAACTCTTTCACCGGCCATAAAAATAAAATAAAAATAAAAATGCATCGCAAGACGATGCTTTTTTAACTTGATTTTCGGGATGTGTTAGACAATCATGAGAATTGAAATTTCCTTATCATCATTAAGGATATGAAGGCTTAAATAGGGCTAAAAATCTAAAAACCCCAAAAGGCACATCTAGGATCCTTACCAAACGTACATACCAAATTTCAACTTCATAGGTCATTTTGATAGTGAGATAAGGGGGGCAGCCCTTTTTCAAGGTTAAAAATGAGAAAACTCTCATATCTCCTTCCCCAATTGACCTCGGAGGTTGAATTTCGGATATGTTATACAACTTTTGATTCTCTATCAATTGAGTCAAAAGGAACAATTTCTGTGTTTTTGGCCCTTCAACACCCCCTCCCCCAAAATGGGGCAAAACTGAATTCTGCTTCAAGGTTATCCCCACTAATATATATCTAATTCGTCACCAAAACTGAGCCGATTGACCGAATTGCTGCGATTTTGGCCAGTGTTGAGCGAAGTAAATGATTTTAACGTTCGAGGAAAAAATAAAAAAATAAAAAAATAAAAAAAATAAAAATAAATATCTGACATGGCCAAAAATGTCTTAATGGCCTTCCAGGACCCCAAAACAGATTTCATTGGTATGTTTACCCCCTCCCCCTCCCACCTCCATGGATCGGTAGGCAATAATAATCTGGTTTTCATAAATCAGGCTAAAAATATGCATAAGGGACTAAAAAAGTCATCCTACTGGTCCGGCATAGTACAGTCGAATAACTGCATGTAAAAAGCAATTCACATTTTTTGTGCCTCAGTAAATCTGATTCTCATAAACCTTTACTTTTTTCATTATTTTAGGCATTTTAAAATACGTAGTCATAATTCTCAAGCTACAACTGGATTTTTGTATCATATATTGCAAAATGGACAGCTACAACTAACCAAAAATTTGTCTTCAATGCCCCAAAAAACATCTATTTCGATATACCGTATTAGAATCCCATTTAAATACTTAAATTTTCAAATTTGGGGTTCATTCAGGGGCTTCAATAGGATCAAATTTAAAAATTCACCAAAATTTTGCGTTCACTGACCTAAAAATACATACATTTTGATAGGTCACGTTGACATCTCACTCAAATACTTGAATTCTTAATTTTGAGGTTCATTGAAGCCTCAATCAGGTGAAGCTGGAAAATTGACCGAAGATTCGTATTCAATCATTCTAAAAACATGTATTTGGATGGGTTGCATTGAAATCTCATCGAAAATACTTGGAATTTTCAAATCTGGGGCCCATTTGGGAGCTTCAATAAGGTTGAATTTCAAAATTGACCGAAATCTCGTGTTTAGCGACCCAAGGAATTCAAGATATCATCCAGAAATCGAAACGATCGATCAACTGAATTTTTGTCCAGCAAAAACTTGCTAGTGGACTACTGTACGCCGTACTCTTTGAAATTCTATTGCGAATAAATTTCAACAAATTACATATTGGTTTCATTTATTTGATAAAGAGAAAAATATTTCAATTACCAATGAGATTTTATCATTTATTTATGAAGAGCTCTTTTCAACATATTATGAAAAAATAGAATAATTCGTTCTCTCTTTTACACAATAGTCTTACCAAGACCACTCCACAAGCACTAATATTAAAACTGGTAAATCATATTCAACGGGATGCCTTTTTTATCGCTTGATCTAATAATTAATTTTGGCTGATTAAATTGGATCAAGATTTTTTGAAATTGAAGGATCACAATACCTTGAAAATGTTAAGAATTACGAATCGTGCTATGAGAAGAACATCATCGATTATATTTTTAATATTGCTCCTCTGATGATGGAGTGTTTTGAAGGTGGTAGATTTATGATTCATTGATGTCTAATTTTCCACTTTTCAAATTTCCCTCCGACAACCACACAGCAAATAGAGTAAGTATTTTTATGAAGAGCTCAATATATGTGTGTGATGTGGCACGCAAAGTGTATATGTACAAGTGTAAATTCATATAGACCTATGACAACCATAATGGTGTGTGTGGCTTGTATGCTCACACCAGAATGAGCTGAATGTAACGCTATAATCATTTTTGGGCAGGATCCTACCGCAGTCAATACGAAATTCAATATTTGAACGGATCTTTGGTGAGAAGACTGTATCGTTGTCATTTTGAAATGCTGTCTTCTCGAACATTCCGGAAATGAAAGTTGAAGAATTAACTGATATCAATATGCATGCTCGAGAGCCCAAAAAAAGGATAGACCAACCGCATAAGATCTTTGATACATGGGTTACCAATAAACATGGTGAAAATTACGTAGTCAAGATGCAATGGTCCTTCAAACCATTCCAAGTTAGTAGGTTCCAATATTTTGCAACCTAAGCATATTGTGTAGGCTATGAAGAAAAGTTTAACGAATTCCACAAACATGTGAGGATCTCAAACGGTCGAGAACTTAACGCAGAAGTCCCAAGAGTTATCCTTATCATGGCAGAAAAGCTATCTGAAAAATCATTCGTTCCATCTTCAGTGGAGATAGAAGCCTCATAATGGTGCGTGTGGTTGGTATGCTCGTATCAGCATGAGCTGGATGTAACACTGTAATCATTTTTCAGCACGATCTTACCCTGGTCAGTGCAAGATTCGGTATTTCAACGGATCTTTGATGGGAAGACTGTCTTGTTATCATTTTTAGGTGCTGTCTTCTCGATCATTCCCAAGAGTTATCCTTATCATTATCGCAGAAAAGCTATCTGAAAGATCATTCGTGCCATCTTTAGCGGAGAGAGAAGAATCTAAAAATTGAGATTGACTACCCCATCGAAAAGTTCGACCAAGAAGCGAAATTTAATTTCCTGTTTATTGATTTACAAAGATTAGAACATATAGTTCCTACATCTGGTTATAAGAAATGGATCCATTTTTTTTAAACATACGAAGGATGGAACGTTTCCAAAGAAACTAGAAACGATTTATGAAAATGAGGCGGGTATCATTCAAGGTCTCAGGATTTTGAGAGAAACATCGCCTAAATGTAATGGGAATTGGATGTTCAACGAAGAGTGGAAGAACTTGATTGAAGCTAATGACAAGCGTCTTCAACAGGTTCTGCAAGATGTAGCCAAGCGCCTTTTGAAGCAAAACAAAACCAATGAAGAAATTCTAGGAGCAACAGGCCTCACTAACGAAGAAATAGAAATATTGAGAAGCAATATCTAATAAGTTTAAAATTTTTATATTTTTTCACTATGTTCCTATTGTCAGCACCAAATCAAAAAAATTAGTTCGGTTTAATTTACACTATTTTAGTTCCTCAATGTGGTCGCATTGGGCACGTTGCGTTGTGTAGTTCTTAGCACCAAGATTTCGATGTTCAAAGCAGAATGTTCAAAACGATTGTTTAAAAACTGTTTCTTTCAGCGAATTAAAAAAAAAAAACATGCTTTCTTCCAAATTTAAAAAATTTAAGTTGATCGTTTCTTATAAAAAAAAAAATAATTTGCAAATTTCAAGCATTTATTTAAGAAAACTAAAAAAAAAAAAAACATTCAATTTTCACTTTTATTATTGGTAAAAAAAAAAAAATTGAAACTAGACAACTAGTTAATCAACGCTAAAAATTAAACAAAAACAGGACTTTTGGTTGAAAAACTTATTAAAATGTTATACCTAACTGAACTTTTAAAGCATAAAATTTTAATCTGAATATTTTTTGTTATTACAAATTTTGCGCTATCTTTGATATTTTTCATAATAAAGGAAAATAATTTAATTTTGGTTATTTCTGTAAGTAGATTTTCGAAATTTGGAGCCCAAGGATAGCTCCAAATGGAATTTTTGTAATGAACAAAAATATAGAAAAGCTTTCAAGAAGAAACTTTTACTTGAAAATTTTTATTGTAAAACCGATAGAAGGGGAGATGGGGGAATTTTTAAGAAGGGTGCATCCTCAGGAAAGGAGGAGTTGGAAAAAATGGCACCCAGACTTATTTTTTCCTAAATACCTTGCGAGCGGGAGGCTTTTTTTATTGTGCAGTAATGTGGCATTTAGGTATGAATCAAGTATAAGTGCATCGTATTATTAACTGTGACCGTGTCGGGGCTGATAAGACTTATTTTTCATTTTCTTCGAACATTCAACGAGGCCACATTGAAGAAGAAAAAACAGGAAAAATGAATAAGATGAACCGAACCGCGTTGTAGTATTAATAATTATTATGCAGCACGTGTGAGAAAGCAAATTAGCGCATATATTCTGCTAATTTGCATAAGCACTGTGTATACGCGTTACTATACGTGTATGTTGATATTTTCGTAATTAGCACGTCGGAAATTTGATAATTTATCGTTCGTGTGTCGCTGTCGTCGAAAGATTCACCAAAACAATATCTTCTATGTCTAGCTGACGATGAGATATACGTACCTAAACGTATAGCAGGTATATTAGAAAAATTCCACGCTATTTCGATCATGATTCGACATTTTTAGCATCTATCTACACTGAGTCAAAATAAACAACATTCTAATACGCAGAAGGAAGCTATTAGTAATGAAATATTTATACAATTACTAACCTACAACTCATCGAAAATTGATAGACTAATTGGTATTCGATATAGATACTTTAAACCATTTCGATGTTGTGAACATATTAAATAATTAATGTAGACAGTCCCAACAGTTACAGTCGTAGGAAAATTTAATGCAGAAAATTCTGAGAACCACTGCATTTTCACATCTAGTCTATGTAATAACAAATATACTGATACCATACCATACCATACCCGAAATACCAAGGTAACACGAATACAGGTACATCAGCAAAATACGAATAGCACCATCAACTCTCATTCAACTTCCTAACCCAATTTGGAGGGGATTTATGCGAGAAACAAACTCTGAAAATTAGAAAAATCTACCAAACATGCATATATTCAAGGCTGTGAGGGGGTGCGATGGAGCTGATAATGCGGGTCTCCCAAATGGCATATCTAAGGCTCTTACTAAATAAATGTACATACCGAATTTCAAGTTCCTAGCTCAATTTGGAGGGGAGTTATGCGAGGAACAAAATTAAAGAATGAGAAAAATGAGAAAACCTGACCAAAAAAGCACCTTTTCGGGGCTGTGAGGGGGTGTAATGAACCTGAAAAGTCGACACCCCCCCCCCCTCCAAGACACATCTATGGCCTTTACTGAATACGCAGACAACATTTCAACTTCCTAGCTCATTTTGGTGAGGAGATAGGAGAGGAATAGCCCTTTTTCAAAGTCAAAAAGGGGAAAAACTCTCATATTTCCTCTTCTAATTATTCTAAGAGGTTGATTTTTAAATATGTCATACAACTTTGGATTCTCTTATCGATTGACTTAAAAAGGAACAATTTTTGTGTTTTCGTCCCCTCAGCACTCCACCCTTCAAAATGGGGCAAAACTAAATTTTGACCCATGGTCATCCCCACTCGTATATATCTAATCTGACGTCAAACTAAGCAGAATGGTCCAATTGGAGCGATTTTGGTCAGTATCAGGTAAAGTAAATGATTTTAGTGTTCGGGAAAAGAAATATACATAAAAAAAAAACGAATAAAAATAAATAACTGACACGACCAAAAATGGTTTTAATGGTTTTCTAGGGCCCCAAAACGGATTTTGTTGATATTCCCCTCTCCTCATTCGGTATAAATCGTTAGTCTGCAATAGCCTGGTTTTCATTGACAATAATATCATATAGAAAATCATGCTAAAAACAGCAAAGAGTTAAATAACAGATGCACTTATGGATTTTTTCAAATCGTGAATGATCAAGATGAGACTCTCCTCATTCCGTCTAGTTTGAGGTCGTAGATAACGCATGAAAAATCGGTATACACGTGGTTTTTTTTCGAATTTTGGAAAATTGAGATACGTAATAAATTTTGAATGATTCGAGGTCATAGATTATGAATCCGTAATTAATCTTGGGCGAAAAATCTACTTTGGACAGATAACGCTCGCTCAAATCTTGAAACAAATTTTTTCGCAGATTTACATGGTTACTTTCTTCTCCACACCTTGCCTCATTTTTAGGTTTCACACTATTCGCGCTCCCTGCATCTTCACGATGTTTTGTGCGTTCATCTGATTTTCATAATATATTCAATTTATGAGGATCGAAAAAAAAGCATCGTTTAGTTTAGAGGAGAGTTATGCAGCGAGCAAACTCAAAAAAATGACCATAAAAACGTATTTTTGAGGCTGTAACGGGGTGCAATGAAGCTGAAAAGTTGAGATCCCCAAAAGACACCCATTTAGGAGTTCTACTAAATGTACATACGAAATTACAACTTCCTAGCTCTATTTAGAGGAGAATTATGCGAAGAACAAACTCAAAAAACTCAAAAAATTAGAAAACCTGATCAAAAAACCACATTCCCGGAGCTGCGAGGGGGCTGCAATGGTGCTGAAAGGTCGGGACCACCAATAGGCACATCTAGAGCTCCTACTAAATGCGCATACCAAATTTCAACCTTCTGAGGAATAGCCCTTTTTCAAGGTCAAAAAGAGGAAAAACGCTCACATCTCCCTTTCTAATTAACCCAGGAAGTTGATTTTTGAATATGTTATACAACTTTGTATTTTCTATCAATTAACTCCAAAAAGGAACAATTTTTGTGTTTTTTGCCCCTCAGCAACCCCTCCCCAAAATGGAACAACACTGAATTTTAACCAAAGAGGTCATCCCCTGCATCAAAATAACAATTTTTCGACTACTAACCATCATAATTTTGCAAAATGTTCGCCTTCGTTTCGCTCGATGTAGGTACTTTTTACTTCGTAAGAAAAATTTTCAGCAGCCCTTCCCCCACCCCACAGAGGTATAGTTACACCGTAAATATGGTGGGGGAGGAGGGGGAGGAGGTCTGGTCTGTTCACATAAGTCAGAGGGGCTGCAAGAAGAAAAGTTCGCCGAGCGAAGAATTCCTTTCTACGTTGCTGGTGGGATACTTTTAACTACGAAGTTTTTACAGCTTTTAAATGCACCGATAACGATTACCTACTCGTAATTATACGAATAACAAACAAAGCATGCCATTCGTCTGTTGGCGATTATACTACTAATCGTGCTTTGAACTATACAATTGCAATACTTAATAGGTACGATTTACATTCCGCATGCATTTCTTTCCTAAGGAGGTGGAGGTAGACGTGTATAACGTGAATTGTTCAAATTCGAAAAAAAAAAAATTCGAATCGGTTATTGAACGAATCGCAAAACCATTATAACCGTTATAAAACCATAAAATATTGAATTATCGATGTAACATACTACACACGAGTATATTATAAGATGGTAAACCAACGTTACTAATTTATTATACCAACGTACGAGTTATAATAGCAACCTGAGGAACCTGCAACTTGGCCCATACCATCCAAACAAACGCGTGAGTTTCGAAAACTAATATACGATTGCGGTTTAGGTTAGAAAAAAGAAAGAACCACACGTTTATCCAAATTTATTTACGTCATCGATTTTTTCGAAGAAGAACTAAAAAAAAAACATTGTAGTGATCCAGAAGGAAATTTCCACCAGCGAATATTGCGTATCTACATTTTGATAACTCGTATTAGGTTTTTTTTTTCTTAAAATTTCAAGCATATATTTGGTAACGAGACAATTGGTAATTATTTTTGACTTTCCAATGATCGATGAATCTTCACTACGGGTTTCCTCTTTCATTCTTTTTTTTTATTTTACCTTTATCTTTGGCTCGCTCGTACGGTACCAAACCAACATAGGTTAAATAAAAATGTTAATTTTATATTATTCGTTTCCACTTCATCTGCGAACATTGTACACAACAAGTCTTGTTTTAGTCGCCGCCACGCCATCGCATACGTCTCCAACAACTCCGTTAATATGTATAAATCTCGCCAATGAAATACGATATCGCGAGTAAAAATCATACCATATTATGTATACGTATACTTAAAGTTAAACTTATACGTGTACACCAACCAAGATTAATAACCGATTGAAATTATGTAAATGTATGGAGATAATTTTACACAAAGGAGGTGGGTGTGTAGAATTACATGCTCAAACACACCTGGCAGATTGGATCACAATAAGGGCACAGGGTCAACGCATCTTTCATCCATATACTTATTACTTTGCTAACACACAAAATACCACGTTGATAAAGACTTTTCAAGAAGCATACGAGTATATATATGTAGGTACTATATACGATTCGTATACAGTACGTATCTCAGAAACAACAACAACAACAACAACAAAATCGCAAATTGTCGTTGGAAAATTTATCGACCGAATGAACACGTCAAAATCGTCAAAAAAATATAAAACTCCAACAGCGAGTTACCGGTTTCAAATATTACTACGTATTTTTTTTTAGAATTTTCTCTACCCCACAACACCCCCGCCAATCAGATTTAAGAACGACTTCACGTTTGCAATTTATTACGATATGAGTTATTAATTTACTGTATTTCCTACTGTTAGATAAGCTAACGTAAGTACATATATTTATTTTATTTGTTGTTACCTACGTTCTGCAACATTTTATTTCTCGTGTAATGATTGACGGGCGATTTCGTTCATTAGGTGAAAATTTTTCGGTAAAATATTTACTCAGCCGACCCAAGATAAGTATCATTTTTCTCCCTAGTCGGTTACGTTGACGGGCATTTTTAACGAGTTTAATCCAAATTTACCGTTATCGATTTCGCGAATTACGTAAGCATGAGTCACACAAGTTTATACATTTGTACGATAGCAGTTTTTACACAATTTCTATTATTACGATTTTTAAACCAGTTTCCAGTACACAATATTCACCGCAAAATGATTCGCTAAACACGAAGTCGCGTTATTTTAGACTAAAAATTGTTCAATCTCGCTTCTTCAAACGGTAAAATTATCCCCCTCGATCGTGATAAGAATTTTAAATCCAAGTTTACATTTTTTTCAAGTTTATTTTTAGATTTAAAAAAAAAAAAAAGTTGAAGTCGAAAGTTTAAAGATTTTTACTGCAAATGGATGAAAAGTTCGTACCGGTGAATTTCATTTCCAACTCCATTTAAATGGCGAAATGATTCAAAGAATGTTCAATTTCTTATGGCAGGGACTTTCAGTGGAAGGATTTAAAATTGGGTGTCTGAAAAATCACAATATTTTATTTTTTTCTCAATTCAAATATAACGTAAATGCGTCAATGTAGATTTCAAATAGCATACATTGAAACGGTTTTTATGAATTGCGTATTTTTTTAACCGGTTCAGTGGTTTGCAACCGGTTACCAAAAATTACCAAAAAACTGAACCTACGAAAAAAAGTTTCAAACAAAAATTGTAGAGCTTTGAATGCTGGTAATTTTGTATCCTACAAATTTTTTTCTACATGGCACTGGAGAGGAGTTATACCATCGGGAAGTGGAGTGATCGGTAAACTTTATAAGAATATACCACCCCTACACTTTTAGATGGAAAAAAAATTAAAAAAAAAACCGTTTCATTTATTTTTGAAGCGCAGCAATTAAAGTTTAAAATGTTTTCATGCTTCAATTTTTTTGAAAAAGTTTTGATAAACGGTGCATTAAGCAGTACGTGTCAACATTAAGACAAAAAAATTCAGATACAAAAAAGTTCTGAATTTTAAATTGTGCGAAGAGATCACTGAACTTCCTCAAAATACACTATGAGATGGAATTTTTTTGACAAATGCTCCCCACCTTCTTCCTTAATTAAATGTACGACATTAATTTTAGACAAATTAAAATCAAGAAATCGACACAATATTTCAATTTCAACCTCCATAGTCAATTTTTCAGCGACTTTAAAATAAACGTAATTTGCACGTTTTTCAATTCAATTTATTGGAAACAGAAAAAATGTTTTTTTGAAAAGAAAGCACAATTTTTCACCTTTTCATTCTTTTGGAAATTTTGATACTGGAAGATTACGAGCACGGGATACCCTGTAAATAGGAAAAACTTCGGAACCATCTTTTATAAGTATTTGATAAATGTACTTCATCCATTGCACGAATGATTTGTTGAAAACAAAATTTAATAATGTGAAACTCTTTCGAAAAAAAAAAATCAGCCTGATTTTTATGAAATATTATAATTATGTGAATTGAAAATCTTTTTTCTTAATCAATGATAAGGATGGGGGAGGGGGCGCTACAATGAGTCCAAAACGTCGAAATGATCAAAAGTCACATCTGGGATCTATATTAAATCTACTCACTAAATTTCAATTTCATAACCGAGGGGGGGGGGGGACCGAACCAAAAAACTATATTTTGAAGCTGTAAAAAGGGAGCGATGAACCTGCCCAAAGAGGGGGAGGGATATGCGCGAGGAACAAGCTAAAAAAATAAGAAAAACGGCCGAAAAAACTACATTTTGAAGCTGCAAGGGAGAGCGGTGAGGCTGCAGTCAAATCCCCCAAAAGTACACCTATGGTACCTACATACTAACTTTCAACTTCCTAGCTCAATTTGTAAGGGAGATACAGGGAGGGATAATTCTTTTTCAAGGTCAAAATTGGAGGAAACCTTTATACCTCCCCTTTTAATTGACTTACAAGACTGATTTTTGAGCATGTCACGCAACTCTGGACTATCTATGAATTGACTTGAAAAGAAACCATTTTTGCGGTTTTTGCTCTTCAGCACCCCCTCATTCAATTTTGGGCACGACTGAATTTTGACCCTTGGTCATTTTCGCTCCACAGTTTCAAATTCGCCACTATTCGAAGCCTATTTCCCAAATTTGATTGATTTTGGTCTGTATCCAGCTAAGCAAATAATTTTCATTTTTCGGGGGGTATAAATAAAATAAAAGTAAAATTGATGCCCTACATCAGTTTTAGGGAGGCGCTTATAATAGAAATTTTTTTTCCTAGAAAAAAAAAATACAGTAATGACATTATTTAGAAACCTCCAGAAAGAGTCTTAATAATAAAAAATTCCTACGAATGACCATTTTACGTATAAATAAGCATAATAATTTCATGTTTAAAAAAAATTTTTCATCGAATTTTTTTTAGAGATTTTTAAAAGAATTTTTCAATGCTGAAACGCACTTTACAGGTTGAAAACATTGAAAAAAGGAGCTGAAATTTCTACCTCATTTTTTTGTGGAAATTTTCCTTCTACAGCGTTCCTATTCCGTAACCCCCCCCCCCCCTTCAAAGTAAAATTCGGCCACCTTATTATCTAACGATGTATTAGATTTGTGGTGCAGTTAAGGTGGGTAGTGAGGTGATTTTTACCCCCTATAACCTCCAATTATATGTTTCCCTCTCAGAGCTTCATCTAACAGTTTAGGAGGTAAATGTTTGCACGCCAAATCAGATTAGTGAACTGATTTTTCGCATGTAGATTTACTGGACGTATTTTCCTTACCTCTAAAAAATACATTTTTAGAAAATTTCTAACTGTAAAAAAATGTTTTAATTGACTCCCCTCCCCTTTTTACTACACCCCTACAAGATGATGTGAATTCAATTTTTCAAAATTTTCTTGTTTTTTGATCGCTTTTTCTCATTTTTAGAGTTTTTTGAGTTTGTTCTTCACATAACTCCCCTGCAAATGGAACTAGGAACTTCAAATTATTTATGTATATTCAGTACGGACCCTAGTTGAACCTTTTTGGAGTCTCGACTTTACAGTCCCATTTCACTCCTACACAGTCCCTAATATGTGGTTTTTTGATCGTTTTTTCTTAATTTTTGAGTTTATTTCTCGCATAATGCCCCTCCAAATTGAGCTAGGAAGTTGAAATGAAGTATGTACATTCTGTTGGGGTCCTAGATATGCCTTTTGGAGGGGGGGGGGTCTCTACTTTTCAGCCCCACTTCACCCCCTCCTAGCCTCAAAAAAAAGGTTTCTTGGTCGTTTTTTTCTTATTTTTTCAGCTTGTTCCTCGCATAATTTTGTCTTTTTTCCCTATTTTTTGAAGTTGTTCCTCGCATAATTCTCCTCCGAATTGAATTAGGAAGTTGAAATTAGGTATGTACACTTTGTTAGGGCCGTAGATGTGCTTTTTTGAGGGGTCTCGATTTTTCAGCTCCATTACACTCCTTTACAGCCTTAAATATGTGGTTTTTTTGGTCGTTATATCTTATTTTAGTTTGTTCCTCGCACAATTGCCCTCCAAATTGAGCTAAGAATTTGAAATTAGGTAAATACATACATTTAGTACATACCCAAGGAGGGCCTTTTGTGGATCTTGACTTTTTAGCTTCACTGAACCAACCCTTCCCACCTGCAATGCTTTTTTTCAATTCTCATAATTGTAATATGTCACGAAAATCAGGCAGAAAAAGCATCCCTAAGCGATTCCTTTTTTCTTTTTGACCATCTTCGATCGCTTCTAGGATTCTAAAATTTTTATGGTATATCCTTCAGTACAAAACACATTTTCTGAAAAAATTTCTGTGATTGATGTTATCTTAGTTTTACGGTAATTCTCATTTGAAAATTTTAAACGCGTGTAACAAAAAGAGAAATGATTGGAAAAAATAGAAAAAAATCCTATTAACATCTTCCGTCCGTATAAAGTCACAACGAAAATTTCCATTTCCCATCTTCAATGTACGACGAGGAAAAAAATGTAACTGAAAAACACATTTTTGCCCGTATTTGTAAAAAAAATAAATACGACAGGGATCTAAAATTTTGGTCAACATTTTTTCTCGATAGGGTCCATCTTTTAAAGCTTTCGCGGCAAAGTTCGACTTCCTCCACCGTACATTCCCTTCGTTCACATTCGCAACAGTAAGCAGTAATAATAAATGGAAATGCAATTGACGAGGAAAAGAAAACGAGATAAATGCACCGTAATTACGACCGCGTCAAAATAAAAATCGTCGCGTTATCGTATGTGTTTGCTGGCTCAAAAAATCATCGTCAATGTGGAATTATTAATGGGAAAAAGTTAAAGTACAATATCGATGGTAACACTGCAACATGCACATTATTACACAAGCGCGCATCGCATCGCATCTCTCACCCGAAAATAATCGAAAACATTATTCTTATTATTGTGCCAATCGACCAGACTCCCACTGACTAATAAATCGTGATTTGTCGCCAAACCAACCAGTTCGTCGGTAAGTAGTAAGTTACAAATTAATAAAACGATGATTAATCGATTACTTAATCGGAACCAGCTGATCGAGTCGTGCTATATGGTACGACATCAGCACAGTTGCCGAAGTCATCGACAATTAAAAAATTTTAATCGTTTAATTAATTCGGTAATTAATATCCAAAGACGTGAGATGATGGTTCGCTTCGCCGCCGCGTCGTATAAAACTCCCAACAAAGATGATCAGTTCGTTCAATTACGTTGCGATTTTTTCATCATTCTTCGTTTTATTTTTTAAATTCAACGAATTCAGCGGATCTAGGTAACATTATTGCTTTAACTCTCGCTGCCTGTATGTTGTATGGTGGGTAGGTAGGTAGATAGATAGGTAGGTAGCTAATAAAAATCTAAACCATCGAATTGTCCAACACACCTAATACACGAGCCACGTTCGTTGCCTCGTAATGTTTAATTAACGTCCGTTCTACGTACTATGAGTCTATACGAAGTCTCTATATAGGCTACGAAACGTGTCAAACTGCAAACTTGGTGTCAATTACACTACACTGACGTAGTATTATAGCCCAACGTAGCTATTTCAAAATAACCTTGAGTTTTTGTTTTACCCATCTACGATTACCTTATGTTACTTTAATTATGAAAAAATGAAAAAAAAAATATGTAGGTAATAATAATAAATAGGTAAGATAATAATCGAAAAAATCATCTACGAAAGTAAAGATAATCGATACAGTGTCGTTCGTTTCGAAGCGAAAAGCTACGATAAGCAGAATGTTATTCTAGGTACCTACATAATAATAATAATAATAATAATATGTAAATGAAGCACCGAAATCAGCCGGTATCGTACTTACTGCAACCAGTTTCGTCGCTGTTATCACCGCAATCGTTATTATGATCGCATTTCAGTTTCGGGTCGATGCATTTTTGCCCATTGGCGCATTTGAATTGGTCCAACGAACATGATACACCTTGACTCGGAGAGCATATTTCTTCGTCGCGTTTATTACGACAATCGTAATATCCGTCGCATTTCTTCTCTATTGGTATACATATCGCGTTATTTTGCGAATGCTTTTCGCAAAAGAAATCGCTTTCTTGGCACGTTCGATAAACTGCATCAAAAAGAAGAGTTGTTGGTTCGGACGTGTATGCGAATAATTACTACGCATATATGTAATATTCTATTTAAGAGATACCGAAGTATAACAATTATTATTATTCGCGTGGTATCCAGATCATACCTAAAGATACCTCTCAACCTAAAGAATTGATTTTTATCTGATGCGAAAATTGTAACGCCAATTAACATAGCGATGTATATGTAGGTACTTGCATATGTGATGGGTATGATTCGCTTTGGGCGTAGGTAGTAGCTACAGAGGTATAAACTTGTACAGACATATGTACGAAGGTCAGGGTCGGGTCGATAGAGTAAAAAGGTAATTATGCTATTGATTCGATTATTTCTCGTTTCGAGTCCAGTTGAGCTAATTTTTTTTGTTTTTTTTTTCTTTTCAACGCCGCGAAATCGTAATAAAATGCAAATGAACGCGAAGAGATACCTATGCTGTATTTTCTTTCTTTCTTTCTTGTAGACAAAAGAAACGAAATTTACCCTAAAGTGTTACGGTATTGTAATTTCGTGAGTGAAATTATCGCTATCTACGATACCGAATAGAGCGTTAAATTTGGAGAATTTTTTTAGACGAGTACAGGTATAAGTAAGTATATTGTTTGTATTTCAATGTCAGAGGCTAATTTTCGATAGCAGTATTGGGAACTTTGAATTGGCTATTGATTGGCTTAAAAAGAGCCATTTTTTGCGGTTTTAGCCACTCAGCACCCCCTCACCCAAATTTGAGCACAACTGAATTTTGCACCGAGGTCATCACCACCTCTTCCCCAAAGCCTATGGATGGATCACAATGTTAAATTTGCCCCGAGCGATTTCGGCCTGATACTTAAATGGTAGGTAGGTACTATCGAGAAATATCCCTCATCAAAGTTTTAGTCCACCATACCCCACTGGTTTTCAAAGGGAGGGGGGACTCTAAGTGAATATCACATGTAAATTTTTTTTGAAGATGCTAATAAATTGATTTGCGCAATTTTTTGATACGTTGTAGGCATACATGAGGGGTATATCTGAAAAAATCGACAACCTCCCCGCGCCATAACTGCTCCTTCAAATACCCTTTTGAAAGTTTTATTCATTTTTTTAATCTGGATAATGGTTTTATACAATTTTGCAAATGTGTTTTTTACATGTATATTGGACCCCTTCGTAACATATATTTTTTTCGAAATTTTAGTTCGGGTGCGCCATGCTCAAAATTTGAAAAAACTGAAAATAAGAGGCTAAAATGGTAAACTATTAGAACAATTTCTTCATCAGAGGAAAACTTTCAAAAGTTCTAATAATTTGCGTTCAGACACGTAGTAAACGATATCGGAGAAGTGAAATATTCCCAGGGACCCCTATTCGGCCCATAAGACCCCCCTCCCCCGGCTCATCAACCCCCAAAGGCTATTTGCAGAACGGTAATATTGGTGTCGTTTTCATGTGGAGCTTCGAAACATATGAAAACGACACCAATGTATCCATTCTGTAAATATCCTTTGAGAGGCTAAGGTGCGGGGGGAGAGGGGGTTGTTATAGGCAAAATAGGGATGTGAATCCGGTTCTTGCTGGTGACATAAAAAAAAACAATATTTTCAACTTTTATTGAAACTATACAACTATTTCCACCTAAATCCACTTCTCTGAACTAAGAAAAATTCTTAGATGCGACAAATGTGACTTTTATGGCTCCTACCAAATCTACACACACACATTTTCAACTTCATAGCTTAATTGGGAGGGGAGATAGGGGGGAAACCGTCCTTTTTCAAGGTAAAAAATGGGGAAACATCCATATCCTCTCTTGTGATTGACCTCGAAGGCAGAGTTTTTGATGTTGTACAATTTTTAATTATCTATCAATTGGTTTGAAAATTAACAATTTTTGCGATTTCAGCCCCCCAAATTTGGGTACAATTGACTTTTGACTCGAGATCATCCCCTTTCCTGAATATCAAATCGGCCGCCAATGTAAGCCTATTTCCCAAATTTAAACAATTTTGGTCGGCATCGAGCTGAACAAATGATTTTTAGTTTTGAGGGCGGGGGAGGGGGGGGTCCAAAAAAATTAAAATAAATATTTGACATGGCCGAGCATGGTTGTAATGGTTTTCTAAGACCTCAAAACAGATTTTGTTGAAGTTCTCTCCTCCCACCCCCTTCATTCACCATACGTTGGGCGACCGTAAAAGCCTGGTTTTTATTGGAAAATTGACATAGAAAATCAGGGTGATAAAATAATTGAAAATTAACGAAAGTTTTGTAAATATTTGATAAACAAAGGTACAAAAAGCAAAAAATTGATCAAGCCAGGAACAAATGTTAAAAAATGGGTACAAATTGAAAAAAAATCAGAAAAAATTGTACAAAATCATTAAAATGTGAGTAAAAATTTAATAAAAATGGGTAAAAAAGGTGAAAAATTGATCAAAAGTCATGAAAAAAAATACTAAAAAATAAGTAAAAATTGATCGAAATATTTTTTTCTTAAATCTTTAAAAATCTTCAAAAATTGGGTAAAAAATTGATAAAAATTGGTAAAAAAAGTAGAAAAATGATTAAAAATGAAAAAAAAGTGAAAATAATCTAAATTACGAAAACAATCGTTAAAAATCATCGAAATTTGGGTAAAAATTAACCTAAATTCAGAAAAAATTGTTGAAAATTGTCAAAAATTGAATAATAATCTGATAAAAACGAGTATAATATACAAAAAATTGATCAAAAATAATAAGAAATGGGTAAAAATTCACAAAAATTAAGAAAAAAATGTCAATAATCATCAAAGTTATTAGTTAAAAATTTGATAAAAATGATAAAAAGTAGAAAAAATTGATTAAAAATCACAATAAAACGTTGAAAAAATGAATGAAAACTGTCCCAAATAATGGAAAAAATCTTCGAAAACTATCAAAAATTGGATAAAAATGGCTAAAAAGTGCAAAAACTTGGGTGAAAACGGACATGAAATATGAAAAAAATCGAAAATTTCTTTCGAATTTAATAAAAATGGATCCACTTAAAAGAAAAGAATTGATCAAAAATCATTGAAAACCGTCGGAATTTGTTTAAAAATTTAATAAAAACGGGGGAAAATGCAGAAAATTCATCAAAAATCACGAAAAAATGTTAGAAAATCAGTAAATTTAACCCGAAATATTTTTTTTTACATCTTTAATAATGTTTAAAAATTTAATAAAATATTTATGAAAGTAGGTAAAACGCGAAGAAAATTGAACAAAAAATTTGAAAAATGAATGAAAGTCAATCTAAGTAAAAAAAAAATGGACATAGTTGAAAATCGTCGAAATTTGGCTAAAAATTTAACAAAACCGGGTAAAAAAGTGCAAAAATTTGTTGGATAATCACGAAAAATTGTTAAAAAATGTGTAAAAACTGAGCTAAATTATGAAAATAATCGTCGAAAAACATCCGAAATTGGATAAAAAATTAATAAAAATGGATAAATGTGCGGAAAATTGTTCAAAAATCACGAAAAAACGTTGAAAAATTATCCCAAATTATCATAGAATTTATTAAAATCCTTCAAAAATTAGGTAAAAAAGGACAAAAAATTGATCAAAAATCGAGAATAAATGTCGAAAAATCAAGTAAAAATTCACACAACTCATGAAAAAAAAAATCGTCGAAAATCTACGAAATTGGTGTATATCGTTGACTGTAATAGATAAAAAAAAATGAAGAAAATTGAGCGAAAATCGCGAAAAAAAAAGGTAAAAACATTGCTTCAAATTGACCTGTATCCAACATTCGTAATAAAAGCGGCTACTCTTATCACAAAAAAGTTCATCTTCAACTATCAATTATGTACTCGTAATCTTAGAAATTATATTTTAATATAACATGGCGAGTACAAAAAAAAAAAAAAAAAAGATCCGACCGATCTGATCTCTCAAAAATTCGAAAAACAAAATTAGAACAGGAATTAAACCGAAGAATTAGGCAGAAGCGGAAATCAGTAAAATAGAATATTGGGTGCCTGTAATGGCGTAGGTAATTTCAAATGGACGCTCGACAACTAAATGACCAACCCAACTCAAAAGACTACTGTAGCAGAAAACTCTCTTTCGAAGACCACTTATACTGGTTTATTTAGTGTAGATGAAAGATAAACTATGTACTGGAAAAAATTATATAGCAAGGAGTGATTTCGAAGGCGAAAGTGAAAAACTGGACAATTATTTTCGCATCAGATAAGATAAGTAAGTGAGTAATTTGTGAGGAAAAAATATATTACAAACGTCTGACGCTGACGGTCAGTATAGGCCAGTCAGCAGGATAAGATAATACGAATACGTACGTCTACGTGGTTACCTATTTAAGTAGTAGATACATAGGTAGAGATAGTTGGGATACTTACCACAGCCATCTTCGTCAGAACCATCAACGCAGTCGACAGTTTTATCACATCTAAAATGAGGAGGGTAACAATAGGTCTTATTCCAATGGTACTGTCTGCAGGACAACATACCTACTTCGCACTCCGGAGGAGCTGAAATCACACAACGAAGATAACATTTAGGCATACAAACGAAACGTAACAGGGTATTAAAAAAAATAATAATTAAATAAAAAGCGCAAATGAAGAAGAAAAACGACTCTTTGACAGTACTGTGAGAGAATTACACACGTGAAAATTAAATCCACAAATTATAAATTCGCGTTCCACTTATCATACGTGTACAGCAGGGCTTCGCTGTGATATGCTGCTGCGGTGAAATTAAAGTACGAACACATACGTCTCGTATACGTATAGCTTTTTATGTTGAAAAAACATGGTACCTAAACCTATATCTACGATGATGATGACGATGATGAGGACGACGACGACGACGACGACGTCGAGAGCATCTCTTGCAGCCATATAATTTAAATTACGACCCGTTTACATTTTTACCGATAGGTAATGCATGCGCCACCTACGACGATAATTTAGTCATCAGCCGTGTTTTACGGCCATATTTTGCTCTCGAATATGTTGCAATTCTCAATTTTCAGGGCAAATATAAACCGTAGATGTCGGTTCATTTCCGCGACTTATGATGCGACGTCGACGTCGACGGCCCGATGGGACGACAAAGCTTTTATTCTTAAATGAATTTTTTTTCTCCACAAAAAAAAAAGGGGCAGGTCAATTTCACATATATAAAGGAAATAGTGAGAGTTTACCGTCACTTTGGGAACGGATTCGACGCCCTATTTATAATATCGCGCGCATCCATGCTCGATATTATAACCAGTCACGATGTTTCAGACACAATACAATACCACATAACGAATACGCCGCAGATACGGCACAGCAATTAGACATAATCAACCGATACAAACACATCGTAATTGTTCGATTCAAATGTTAAAAATCACTTCCTGTTTGGAGAAATTTTTCCTTCACTGGGTACCGAGATCGATCATCCAAGGCGCTTCGTCCTAATCACTAATCACTGATAAGATTATGTACGGCAGGTCTACAGGGTCCAGCAACACATTTACGTATTATATTCCAAGTTCGTCGTCGTAGGATCTGGTTGTCCTAATGATCCGTTATAGCCTAGGCGAGGTGGTGTGCGGATTTAGAATTTTTAGCACACAAAACCAGTTATAATTTTGATCTCGATGAAACATTTTTACACAAAACTACTGTCCCTATCGAGTATCGACTCATCGATCATTGCGAATTAACATGTTGGCGAAATTTTCATCGGATTTAATTTTCCTGATTTACTTACACATGTTACCGATGAAAAAATTTTATAAGTCGAGTGGAATTTACTTTTAATTGGGCGATCGATTAAACCAGCAAATTGCTACGCAAAATTATAACATTTGAAAAGTGTCATACATTTGCATTAGGAAAAATATTTCTTTCGTATTCTCAATTCATCAAATTCTTGAAAAAAAAAATCTCGTGTTAGAAATCTGAGATAATTTATCAAAATTCGAACGAGACTTAAAATAAGGATAGATAATTTGATCATATGTATGGGAAAATGGCCGTACTAAAGGGTATAAAACGCTCAAAATGCCAATACCTAAATTCTGTTAGCCTTCATGTTGCAAAAATTAGTATGGTTGAGCCAAAAGTATCGCAATGGGTTCATTTTTCAGCCTGATTTTCTTAAAGTAAACGAAAGATGCAAATTGTCCATTCATGGAATGGAAAAAAAAGGGCTCTAGAATGTTTTTCGTTGAACAGTGGTAGGAGTAACGGTAGATATCGAAGTGAAAAGCTGAAACCCTGCAAGGTACATCTAAGACCTATTCTAAATCTTCATACCAAAATTTCAATTTCCTAGTTCAACTTGGAAGGGAGTTATGCGAGGAACAAGCTCAAAAAAATAAGTTAAACCAAGTAAAAAATTAAATTTTTAGGGCAGCGAGGGGGTGGCAATGAGGCTAAACATTTGAAACCCTCAGAAGGCGTATCTAACAGCTATACTAAATCTACATATCAAATTTCAATTTTCTAGCTCAATTTGGAGGGGATTTATGAGAGGAATAAACTCAAAAACATAAGAAAACCAGTAAAAAAAACACATTTCGGTGTTGTAAGGGTAAGCAATGGATCTGAGAAATCCAAACTCCAAGATAGCACATCTATGGCTCCTGCCACGCCAAAATACCAAATTTCAACATCCTAGCTCAATTTGGAGGGGATTTATGAGAGGCATAAACTCAAAAACATAAGAAAACCAGTAAAAAAAACACATTTCAGTGTTGTAAGGGTAAGCAATGGATCTGAGAAATCCAAACCCCAAGATAGCACATCTATGGCTCCTGCCACGCCAAAATACCAAATTTCAACATCCTAGCTCAATTTGGAGGGGATTTATGAGAGGCATAAACTCAAAAACATAAGAAAACCAGTAAAAAAAACACATTTCGGTGTTGTAAGGGTAAGCAATGGATCTGAGAAATCCAAACCCCAAGATGGCACACCTATGGCTCCTACCACGCCTAAATGCCAAATTTCAACTTCCTAGCTCAATTTGGAGAGGGCAAGGGGGAAATCCCGCATACAGATTCTATATCGATTGACTCAAAAAGGAACAATTTCTGCAGTATTTGTCACTCAGTACTCCTTCCTCCAAATTTATACAGGACTAAATTTTGACCCGAGGTCAACCCCTTTCACATGTATCTGATTCGTCGCTAATCTGAGTCTATTGGTCAAATTTGAGCGATTTGAATTTCTATTGAGCCGAGTAAATGATTTTAGTCTTTTAGGTGGAAAAAATAAAAATATAACAAAATCAAGTGTACTTATCCACACAGGCAAATTCCACCTGAATAAGCCGAGTCCTTGCTAGGAAGAAACACAGGGGAACAGATAATAAATGTTTGGCAAATCATTGAGAAGTGCAGGGGAAGTCAATGTTGATTCCCTTGCATAAGAAAGGAGATGTAAGATTATGCTCCAAGTATTAAACAATCGTTCTAAATCCTTACAGCAGCAAAGTCATGTTACAAATCCTAAAGAACCGGATCAAGGCGTCCCTAAACAGGCAAATTCCACCTGAACCAGCCGGTTTTATGCCAATAAGAGACACAAAGGAACAGGTAATGAATGTCCAACAAATCATCGGAAAGTGCTGGCAGTTTAACATACTGGTAGTGATGTGTTTCATAGACTACGCCAAAGCTGTTAACTATGTGAATAAGAAGAAACTCTTTTCAAAGTTTCAAAAGAAATGAGAGTCTCTTCTCATATAGTAGATCTAGAGGAATCTCTACGTGAGTTCAATGCTATGGTGGTGAAGATTGATCGTGAAGAATCTGAGGTTTTTCAATCGAAAAAGGGAATGCGTCAAGAAAGCACATCATTCCCACAGTTATTCAACATCTATGGTGAGCACATAATTCGGAAAGCACTAGAATATTGAACTGGTGGTACTTCCATTGGAGGAGGAAGAATCTCCAATTTGCGTCATGCAGATTATTACTTTCTTGATGGCTTTCGATGAAGAGGAAATGGCAAAGCTCATTAACCTGGTGAAGATGGCCAACGAAAAAAGTCAACACTTTCATATATTTAGACATCATCGAAGCAGATGGAGGCTCTCATCGGCAAAAATAGCTATGGTCGGGCTGCCTTACATCACATGTAATAACAAGATCCCCATAAAGGCAAGGAAGAGACTTATACAATCACTAGTTTTCTCTGGAAGGCTGAAGTCAGATGATAAAAGAAGAATTGAGATGTGTAAAATAATGCTGAGGAATTGAGAAAAACCTGGACTGTGCAACGAACCAACATCTCATTCCTCAACGAAATACAAGAGCCAGTCAGGCGAAGTGCTTTATGCGAGAGATGTATTCTAGGGTATTATGGACACGTGACGAGGAGAAGAGTTAGAAATTTCAAAAAAGACATTCTCTTTGGGAAGGCCCCTGCTAAAAGAGGAAGATGAAGATCGACAACCCGATGGTCGGTCTCAGTTGGAGTTGACTGAGACAGGTTTACCATTCTAGGGCTCTCAAACTGCTGTTGTGCTGAATGGCTAGCCCTAATTAATGCCAGCATTGAAGTTAGAACAGGTATCAAAATCTGATAACAATAACGAAGTCACATCTTGTTCAATTGCCAGTTCAATGGGAGCTTGCTTAATACTAGCATCTCATCATTTTGTTGTTCTCTGGAAAATCATTTACATTTTGTTCAGAAACAAGCTGATGAGGCCCAGGGAAAGCAAAGGTGGTTTCACCAATACTGTCTGCTGGGTGATGGGAGCTGTTCATCTGCAGAATGTACAAGCTAATTCTCTAAAATGATTTTCGAATCATCTCAAGTGATGTTCATACTCCAGAATGACGAGAAATTTTTAAAACTGATTTGGAAAGATCAACGCCAGTTTGAAATTAATCCTTTTACCCATCCAAATTTACTTTGAAAACTGAAAATTTGATCATGAAGATTCTCACATCCTCTTCTCATCTGATGAACTTTCGTTCCAATTAGAAACAGTGAGCTTCAGAAATTTTCATTACGACCATGGTAATTTTTATTCATTGGTCTTACTTTCAATAAGCCTGTTCACAGGCCACAACCCATGAAACACATGAAAAATATTCTAAGGAGAAGTCGCTCTTCTCCTTTTATACAGGTACTTTTGAAAGTTTCATATTTTCATCGAAATTTAGTCGCCAAGTAGTGTCATTGGATCTGCAGATGAGAATAGTGAAGTGTGATGTATTCTCAATACTTCTATATGGGATGGAAAGCTGGGTCTTTGCAAAAGAAATGGAGAGAAAAATCGAAGCATTTGAGATGTTTGGTTACCGACGAATGACTAAGGTCTCATGGTGTGACTGAGTCACTAATGTTGTAGAATGAATAAAACAAAAAAGTTACTATTCACTATCGAGAAAAGAACGCTATAATATTTTGGACATACGCAAAGAAATGAAAAATACAACCTTTTTCAGATAATTTTGACTGGGAAAGTTGTGGAAAAGAGAGGTGCCGGGAGAAGAAAATTATCCTGGCAAGCAGATCTCAGAAGGTGGTTCAAGGTCTCTCCCACCGAATTGTTCCAAAGTGCGACGTCAAAAATCAAGTTGGTGCTGATGATCACCAAACTCCGGATGCAGACGGTGTAATGAAGACGAAGAAGAAGAATGAACTTTTAAATTTTTTCATTTTCAATTTCTTTAGGTACACTTAATTCTTCAATTAAATACAGAAATTCGATACCTCAAATGTAAACTTCCTACTTAAAGTACATTATCTACTGTTACATCTACGGCGATTCATACGCATATAAAGCTAGTATTTTTTATTATGTCGTTAATATTTCATTAATCATGATTGTTTGAAAAATTCCGCCCGATCGGCTAGGTACACTAAATACGGCGTAATAAAATAAAAAAATACCAGAAGGGTAAAAATTTCCTCTCCTAAGAGGTCACGAAAATTATGAAGTGCCTACCTTTACTCCGACCATCTTCCACTTTCATTTACTGTGCTCAAAATGCTAATTGAAATTTCGCGTGAGTGTGGCGATAAATTCGCCATCAATGAAGTCGAGTTTATGCCAACATATTCGAGAAATAATTCACCTCGTTATCTTTTTAATTATTGTAAATAGTTAGAAGAAAGTTTTGGAAAATTATTTTCAACCATATGTTCGGCTCACTCTCTAATGAGGTTATTGCCATACGCGTAATTTCAATACAGGTAGATATAACTTACACTTCGAATGTTGTTTACTTTTCACACAGCACGATGCGATGAGAGTACTTTGACAAATACACATATGCACACACACACACACACCTCTAAGCATATAACATTATTTATCCCTGTTTGAAGGCAAATGTTATCACACTGTCATGATTTCATGTTGATTAATACTACTCTGCCAGTCGTGTTTTTACTCGAAAATTTTCTCTCTTCTCAAAATTTATTCTTAAAAACGAGTAAAATTTTCATAAAATTTTTCCATAATGGAAACTCAACTTGTTGGAAAAAATAGCGCAATAATTACACGAGTTGAGTTTTTTCTCATTTTATCAGATTACGCGAAACGAGATTATAATTTTTAAAACCTAAATATATTTCATGTACTGAGTTAGATTTTTGCGAAACGACCCGACTCCAATGTGAAAAAGTAAAAACACGACAATGGTAGGCGAATTTTACCGAAACAAAGTCAAAATACCTACGAACGAATTATGAATTTGGCTGCGATTAATGTTACGATACACAAATGTCTAGTGCAAGACACGATATCGTGTTGAAAAATATAAATTAAAATTTACGCACTCACGTGTACGCGATTAATATCATTTTCTTAATTTTCCATGTTTGTTTTGAATAAGCTCGAGATACATTTGTACAAAAAAAAAAAAAAAAAAAAAAAAGAAGAAGAAAAAAGTGGTAAGGCATGTTACTAAATTAGGATGTAGATTCACGATTTTATTTCGTTACGATTTTGTAATTCGTTATCTTTCCTTAACTCGCATAATGATTTTCAACTTGAGTCATTTTTAATTGAGAAAAGAGATGGATAAAAATTAGGAAAATGAAATTCATCTCGTGCGACCGCATTAAATAACTGCTAAAACAAAGGAATATTTTATCTGCATAAAAACAACCGGATTTCCAAATTAAAATATTAAAAAAAAGTTCTAAAATTTTGGTACCAAAGAATTATTTTTAATAATTTTTTTCAAAATTCTTTCTGAAAAATTTTAATTTTCTTTTCATTTATGATAAACCAGCTTATTTTCCAAAATATATGCGAGGAGCAGAGAAATTTTGATTGCAAATTCAAATTCAGTGCAAAAAGTACTACTAGGAAAATTGCTTGAGCAATCATAGCGATATAATATTGAATTAATAGTGGCAGGTGGAAATTTATAGATTCCCATATTATTTTATCCTTTCTGAGTAATTCCTTTATAATAGTAAGGCAATGTTGTCCGCGAATGTAGCTGAAGTAGAGTTTGTGGGATTGTTAAAAAGATATATCTTCTGGTAAGGAATGTAAAGAATTGGTTTAAGAACAGTGCCTTAAAGTATGCCTAAATTTACATCTTTAAAATCTGAATATTCACTATTGAATTCAATTCGGAATCTTCTTCTACAAGTAGAATTTCAAAAATTTAAATAATTTTGTTGATATTACTGGTTTCAATGTTGTTTTTCTATAGCGTTGTAATGTGGCATCGCCGCAGCTGTAAATAAATAGCAAGAACAATTGGATCCTGAAAAATAATGGAAACAGCCACGATACTTGAATCTTTAAAAATGGCAACACTGCAACAGCTGTGACAATCAGATCTCTAAGAAATGGTAGCAATTGCCTCTGCCACTGCCACCAGTTATTTAACATCCAATTACTAAGGATGTTGCTATAGTTGTATAAAAATTTCTACAAGTATTGCTAAATTCTTTTTGCTCCTGTTGTCGGGGCAATTGTCGCCATGTCTATCATCTCCAGTTTTTTAAGACCCAATTGCCATAACTATTAACACCGTCCATTGCAATGTCTGTTGTCACCATTGTTGTAAGCTCCAATTGCCATTGCTACTGCCACCATTCATTTAAGTTCCAACTGCTTCGGCTATTGCCAACATTGTTCCAAGATCCAATTGCCATGACTATTATCATCATTGTTTTAAGATCCAGCTGCATCTCCGATTGCCAGCATTGTTTCAAGATCCAATTACCGCGGCTATTGGCACTAATTTTTGAATATTCGACTACCATGGCTATTGCCACCATTGGTTGAAGATCCAATTGCCATCACTGTTTGCCGCGATTGCTTCAACATAAAATTGCCATGTCTATCGCCACTGCCACCATCTCTTAAGATCCGACTACCTCTGCTATTGCCATCATTGTTCTAAGATCAGAGGGAATCTCATTGTTCTACATTACCTATCACTGTAACTATTGCCACTATGTTTTAAAAATCTCATTTCCTCGGCTATTGTCACCATTGTTTCAAGATCCAATTGCTATGGATGTTGCCACCATTATTTTAAGATCAAACTACCTCAGCTATGGCTATAATTGTTCTATAATATTATTGCCAACATTGTTTCAAGATCCAATTATCATGGTTATTACCGATACTTTTTTTAAGCTTTAGTTGTCGAGGCAATTGCCATGACTAATGAAACCAGTTTTTAAAGATCCAATGCTATCATTATTGCCATCCATCATCTTTCAAAGATTTAATTGCCGAAGGTATGTCATCATTTTTCCATGATCCAATCACCAATACTATTGACCATACAATTGAAGTTTTAAAAAATGTTGGCAATAGCCACTGCTGCTGTTGCAAATGAATACAAATTAGGAAATCAATTTTGAAAATTTTCAGCTTGAACCAGTGTTGTAAGAGTGGTGGTTAAAATACTCTACCCTGAATGCCTCTTATTCCAGATTATTTCCATCCTCACTCCGGAAGTGAATTTTGTATTTAAAAAGAGAGGGGAAAGAAGGAATGATTACCTTCTCAACTATGATAAGTAACTACTTAAAAATCAGGCGGGGTAATTTGGGGAAACTTTATAAAAATTTACAAAAAAATATCATCAGCTGTTCCCCATTTCCCTCCAGTGTTCTTCATTATCACCGTCTTACCGGGGTAATTGGTGGGAACACTTTAGCCTAATTTTCAATGTCATGAGGAGCGAATACCAACAAAAATCCGTTTTAGGGTCCTAGAAGGCCATTTAAACAATTTTTAGCCATGTCAGACATTCATATTGATTTTTATCCCCCCCCCCCCCATACTAAAATCATTAACTCTGTTCGATACTGACCGAAATCCCTCCAATTCGGTTAATCG